>LBNU01002582.1:1751-18440 GCA_014162995.1 Artemisia annua | reverse complement strand
ATGGAGATGGATGCCGGTTCTAAACAAGTTTTTGATAGAGATGAGTATGTCGGCAAGACTAATAAATCGCGGTTTGTGAAAAGTGAGCGTGTGTCGTTTGACATGAACAATAGGAATTTTGATAGGTCTTGGGAGTCTGATGATGATTTAGCTGATTTCGATTTTGGTGCTAGCTCTAAGCAGAGAAGAACGGGAGAATATTTTCAGCAAGAGCAAGGAAAGTATAGGGTTAATGGAAATAATATGCTTTATGACGATATGGAATCAACTAACAAGGAAGCTTATGATGAGTCCAGAAATGGCAACGGATTTGCTTCGTCTCCGTCTTCAGAGATGTCGAATGATTTGCTTTTTAACGAGTATGTAACAGAGGCAAATGGACTTTTAAAAGAAGCGAGAGAGTGGTTAACACACAGAGGGATTGAAGAAGATGCAGAAAATATGTTGTATAAGTCGACTGAGTTACTATCTAAAGCTGTAGACATGAAGCCCATGAGCTTAGTGGCTGTGGGCCAATTGGGAAATACTTACCTTTTGCATGGAGAGTTAAAACTTAAACTTAGCCGAAAATTGAGAGGTATACTTGCACAAAGTGACTCCAATGTACTTGATGATGAGTTCTCTAATAGAGAAAAATTTGTGGATTATCTTGTAAATGTTTGTGAAGAGTGTGAAGAGTTACTGGTTAAGGCTGGAAGGAAATATAGGTTGGCGTTGTCTATCGATGGGGATGATATGAGAGCGTTGTACAATTGGGGTCTTGCGCTTTCATTCAGAGCTCAACTGATAGCAGATATCGGACCTGTAAGCATCTTTAGCAAATATATAGACACACACCAAGAACAGCAGGTAGAATGGTTAATATCAGAATACTCCTCCTAGCGAAAACTAATTGGTGTGTGGAGATGGATACCGGTTCTAAACAAGTTTTTGATAGAGATGAGTATGTCGGTAAGACTAATAAATCGCGGTTTGTGAAGAGTGAGCGTGTGTCGTTTAACATGAACAATAGGAATTTTGATAGGTCTTGGGAGTCTGATGATGATTTAGCTGATTTCGATTTTGGTGCTAGCTCTAAGCAGAGAAGAACGGGGGAATATTTTCAGCAAGAACAAGGAAAGTATAGGGTTAATGGAAATAATATGCTATATGACGATATGGAATCAACTAACAAGGAAACTTATGATGAGTCCAGAAATGGCAACGGATTTGCTTCGTCTCCGTCTTCCGAGATGTCGAATGATTTGCTTTTTAACGAGTATGTAACAGAGGCAAATGGACTTTTAAAAGAAGCAAGAGAGTGGTTAACACACAGAGGGATTGAAGAAGACGCAGAAAATATGTTGTATAAGTCGACTGAGTTACTATCTAAAGCTGTAGACATGAAGCCCATGAGCTTAGTGGCTGTGGGCCAATTGGGAAATACTTACCTTTTGCATGGAGAGTTAAAACTTAAACTTAGCCGAAAATTGAGAGGTATACTTGCACAAAGTGACTCCAATGTACTTGATGATGAGTTCTCTAATAGAGAAAAATTTGTGGATTATCTTGTAAATGTTTGTGAAGAGTGTGAAGAGTTACTGGTTAAGGCTGGAAGGAAATATAGGTTGGCGTTGTCTATCGATGGGGATGATATGAGAGCGTTGTACAATTGGGGTCTTGCGCTTTCATTCAGAGCTCAACTGATAGCAGATATCGGACCTGTAAGCATCTTTAGCAAATATATAGATACACACACACATTTTATAATATTGAAATTCGAAGATGCTAGAATAAAATATATTTTGTTATGTTTGTGTCTGCCTTTGCCTCGTAGGTAGTATAACATTTGCATGATTGAAAGAGAACACAATAGTTTTCTAGGATGAGTATATATTAACCATTCTACCTGCTTTTCTTTGCAAAGTAAAACATTAATCCTGTTAAAACACAAGTGAACAAAACACGGCAGTTGGCAATTGAGGTGGAAATTTTGACTCGTTTACTTTTCAAGTGTTGTCTTCCCAACTTTAGTTCGCAAGGATAGTTATGTGAACAAAAAGTGCCAAGTACAATGTTCCTTTCTTGCAATGTACCAAAGGTGTCTGTTTTGCTAATGAAAGCGTGCTCGCACATTTTAGGGTAGTTTGATTGAAATAAAGACCTAGTACAATGGTTCAAATAGTAAACTACTCACTTTACTACATCACACTTAGTAACATAAATTGCAGATAGACAAACAATATCTTACTTGTTTTGAATGGTAAAATGTTTTGAACTTAGTAAGACAAATGTGTGGGTAGCATACTGAAATCTTAGTGGGTAATTTCTCATGGATATTGTTTACTAGACACCTCTTGTAGTTCAAAGCTATCTAATTTTCACCTTATAGTTTAAAAAGTATAATGCTTGTTCATTTCCGTTGGCATTGTGAATTCAGGAAGCAGCTTTTGATGCCGACAAGGTTTACATGGCGGCCATTGACAAATTTGACGCAATGATGTCCAAAAGCAATTCTCACACAACAGATGGTATGATCTTCCTTCACTTACTGGTTTTTAGAGCAATGTTATGCAACTAAGTTATGCTAATTGTGTTCAAAGCCATGTGTTAGCATTTATAGTATCAACAATAGGGCATATATTTGATTTTACTATTGCAAATGCAGCTCTTATCGACTTTATTCTGGAACATAATTTGTAAAACTTATTACTACAATTAACAGCACTGAATTATTACCATATTGTAATACCCATTGTAAATCATGAGGTTTCTGTTTGTTTTAATAAGGGTTAAAAGAGCAATTTACATTGCTCGTCTTCCAATTTGGTAAATAAACCTTCTTTTTTGGTTGCGTTCTAGTAATCATACTTTTAGTCGATGTGCTAATTTGGTAATCAAGGGGTAATGTGACCGGGTGTGCTGTTACTTGGCAGTCATTAAATGATGTGGCACAATGACCAGTACATTTGTTTATTGTTTTGGTCAAACTCAGTTGTCTATATGGATGGTTTTTTTAGAGGTTACACTTGCAAAACCAATATGAAGTTTATTTGAATAGCAAGAATGATAAGTTTGACTAAAACTCTCAACAAATGTCCTAGCCATGACGCCGCGTCCCTTTATGATTGCCATGTAAGCACCAAACAGATAACATTACCTATTAATTACAAATTGGCACATCATTTGAAAGCATAAATACTAAGCGCACACAAAAAAAATAAAAAAAATAAAAAATAATTGCCAATCAGAACACGGGCAAGTAGGTTGCTACTAAGTACTAAATGAAGATCCACTCAAAGCAACTTGGGGAGACAACATTTCTAATAGATATTCTGATTCATCTACACTTTAACTTGTTAAGTTAGTGTCGTTGTAAGATTAGATTATATTGGAGCCTTTTAATACTCAACTTGTGTTACCGTATGGTTTCTCTATTAAGGATGCGTTTGGCACGTGGGTTTGTAAGGGTTTAGGATGAAAGAATTTAAAATTCTATTGTTTGGTATGTTTAGTTTAGTTTCACGCGCTTGTCTGATGGTCAAATCTTAGCCCCAATTGATTTGCCAGGTTTTCTCTCTATATTTGGTTTTGTTTTTCAGCCACACAATAGAATTATTTTATTTTATTTTATTTTTTATTTATTTTTTTTTTATTATTATTTTTTTTTTGAAATTTTCACTTAAAAATAATCTCTCATTTATAAAATAATTATTAAATTCTCTCTCATTATTTATTTTAAAACCAAAACCAACTCCAAATTCAAATCCAAATCCAAAACCAAAACCAAAACCAAATCCTAAACCCGTCTACAAACCAAACGGGCCCTAAGTAATAACTCATGGACATATTTTATAAATGCATTTGAAAATTATTATCTACAATTGAGATTTATCTGTTTGAGTCAAGACTCCTAATAAGACTACATTTTTATTTTAGGTCATAATTTTTTTTAAACCTTTATTGATGTAAAAGTGTCTGCTTGCAGCTCTTTTCAGATGGGGTGTAGCATTACAACAAAGATCTCGTTTACGAACAAGAAATTTTAGAGAAAAAGTAAAATTGTTGAGTCAGGCAAAAAGACTTTATGAAGATGCGCTTCTCATGGACTCCAGCAATCTCCAGGTAAAAGAAGCCCTATCGACTTGTGTATCCGAGTTAAGATACAAGAACTACTACTAGTCATTTCGACTCAAAAAGTCAAAGATGGCAAAAGGGTGCAATTTTCCTTAGCATACATAAACATACTTATAGCATTTAGAATAAATTACACACCTAAAATGGTCAAATACATAGCAATATTGTTATAGTGGCTCGCAACTGATGCATGAATGTTGTACATTACTATTGATATGGTCAAGGATCCAAATAACAGAGCCTTCAAAATTTGTTGTTACTAACAATGATATTGTTATTTTCATCTGCTACTGTAAATTGTTCTTGTGGCTTCTGAACATTGCTTTTTGGTTACAAATCACAATGCTCTAAATTTGTCAACATCTGTCAAGTAGGGTAGTAGTTTTAACTCATTTATACGGTAACTTGGTTGATTTGGGTTATGCTTTGTCTCTAACGTGTCAAATGAGTAAAGTTAGTGAAAATGGAAACTGGTTGAACGGGTCAAATGCTTCGAAACGTCATTGCAAGTCTTTTCATGATGTATAAAACCTTCTAAATTATTCTGTGTTACAAACCGATTATCATTGTAATACCAAACATCAGTTATTATAAAATACAAGGAAATGAAAAAAGAGTGTTTGCATGTTTTAATCCGTAACCCAACTCATCTGGTCTGTTCATCATATAGCTACCTTGTTAGCATCAAATGTCAATTTTATGAATTCTGAAGTCAACAGATATTAGCTAATATTGTACTTTTTTGAACTATAAGACGGAAAGTAGATAACATAAACTACAGAGGTGACACAAAGCCACCTCCAGTTAATGTGAATGAGCACCATGTTGTCCACTTGGTCAAAATGAGGCTGTAAGAGAAAAACTTGACTGCTATGATGGATTTAATGTACGATTGTTAGAACCTTTCATCTGCAACTTGTTTTGGGGACTTGGAATTATGGTCTGCAAAGATTGCTGGAACACATTGTTGGTGGTTACTGAGGTTTTGTTTCTGACCCATTCACTTACAGATTAATATTTTAATTAAGAAGGAAGCTTGAACATAATCAAATACATGAATCATTTCATTTAAATATGTTAAAAAACTGTCTAATTAAAAAAAAAAATTATTTTCTAATATATTTAATAATATTATCTATTCATAAAATTGAAGAATGGACACAAATATGCGTTAATTGGCTGGCTGGCTGTAACTGTTATTCAACTACCCCTCCCCCCNCAAAAAGTAACAACTAACGACTTCAACCAAAAAAAGTGTATATATACTAATGATCAGCAAAGGGTACTCCTAAGAATATTAAATCGATGGATACATTCATGTAGACATACTCATACATTCACATATGCATACAAAGATGATAAAATACATTTTCATATGGTGCCAATAGTACTTGAGGTTGGGGAATATAAATTTTGGACAAAGCATATAAAGTTAAAAAAAACAGTACTTATGCAGTCGGGAATACAAATGATACATTACACACTAACCTTTTGGACATCAATAAGATGACCTCCAAGGTTCTTGAACTCTTCCTAACAGGTCCATAGCACCGTGGCCAAAAATCATTAAGTTATTTATTGATGTAGGGCAAAAGATGCAATAGTTTTGATGTCTCGCAATAGGTTCTTGAACTCTTCCTTATAGTAACAGTACTACTGATCTAACTTTCCTATGATAAAGTGGATTAAAAGGTTTTATACACTCGAATTAGTATCGTAACAAATACTCTATTCTAATGAAGAGCTTTATACTTGGTGCACCTTGCTAGAAACTAAGTGTTAGCGTGTCATGAAAACTTAAGTTCCAATTTAACTCGAAATAATGAGAGGCAAAGTGAGCTCCTACTGGGCAAGGCAAATCCCTTCAAGTGGTCATGTATAAGTTTAATATAAAAGTTGTTTTGCTACTATTATATACATCAATCTTGCATTCTTAATGCTATAAGTGCTAAACATGTTTTCGATAAGCATGTGATCGTTCTTCAATATAATTTGGCCTGTTATGATTGTCGATCCAAACTACCTTACGTAATGGTGGGATACCGTCCACAAGTTAGGAGGAGGTGAAATGTACTCGGATCCAAACCAGAATTGGTTTTATAGTTGCAAATCACGAGTACGCAGAACCAAATGCTATCTCGCAAGTTTTATTTCCAGTAATTTACGTGTAAGTTATGTCATGTGTTCTCATTTATACAACAACAGAAGTAAAATACATAATCCGAATTGTAGTTTATTTGATACTCGTGAGAAACGTATGTGCAGCAGTGAAGCCACAAGCTGGTTAGTGGAGTCTATAAAAGTTCATATATAACTTGGGGTTAGGCACATTAGTTTTCTACTTCTTTTATTGTTTTCTCAGTATAGTTACTAAAAACTCATTTGACCTAAACCAGTTGTTGAAGCGCTGTAAATCTTTGTATATTCTATTCTGTCTCATTCACAGTTAAGATTAATTTATTCGATTCAGATTCTTTATAACTCTATAGCTGTAATCTAGATTTCTTTTCGTACTTAAATATGTTTGCAAAATACATGTTTAGAAACAGTGTCTAGTATCAACAGGCTTCATGAGCAAATTCAAGCACAAACTGTCGTTTGTCTTCCCCTAACCACGTTATGCGTCATCATCAGCACCCGTACGATCATTAGTACCAATATGAATGCTTGATCGTAAAAAAGGTACTTTAAACTTCTAAACTAGCTAGTGCGTACAATATTATAACAATGTTCTACATCAACACACAAAACGGCATGTGGTATGAGAAGTAATTTTGATGGTATACAACAAGTCACTTGCCTAGATCATATAGAAAACCCAAAAAATCCCCTTTATCTTTAATTGTTATAGGGATGTGAAATTGTCTTGCTTTCAAGCTCTGTTAATATGGAGTGACACATAATCAGTTCACCATAGAGAATTCTCATATATAGATAGCAACATTGATTATTGATTTGTGCCTCATACACCAAAAGTTGTGCATTACTCTTGCTTCGGTCATTGCGGCCATGGAAAAAAATTGCAATTTGGCAAAGTGACAAAAAATTTGTTGTTGCTATTAGCCATCAATTTTTCTTCTTGCTTGTGACTACAAACTCGAGAGGTGAAGATTGAACAGCTGCTCTTATCATGTCACTCCAGCCAGGGATTGCTAAACTCGGTTAGGAACTACAAAGCCGGAGGACGAATAAGCACTAGGCGGACCAAAACCTATTATATTCAGTTTGGTGATTTTTTTCAAAATCTTGTTTCTCTTGAGTCTGATCCAGTTTGAAAACACAGTCAAAAAACTTTTGCTATATTATTTATACTTAACAGTTAACACATACTAAAATAACCAACTATGTATTAAGTTCACGAACTTGTTTAAAACGGCGTTATCGTTTAGATCAGTATTGTAGTAAGTTTCATTATATTTTATTTGTCAGTTTCCATCTTGTTCAGGTCAGACAATTATATTTGTGATTATGGAAGAAAAGACCAAGATATAGTTCGTATTTGAGTTATTATCCATTCATACCACAAGCTTCCATCTTATATCTTTTGGATCGTATCCCAGTTTTTAATAAGTTCAAAATTGGATCGACAGTCATCAATTCGATCTGCCCATCCTTTCAAAGTACAAAAAAGGAAAACAAAAACTCATGCATATAAATACCACTTTATATGAATGTGACAAATTAAACCAAAAGCTTTTGTTATCTCCTCTTTATATTCTCTTCCTTGTGTTTATTCCATGAGCCAGCAATACGCCGAAACTGACCCAAAATCTCTGTAAATGTCACAATTCCAACCAACCCATAATCCTCTTTAACAACCCAAGCATAACTAACACGATGAGCAATCATTTGAACCACAACAGCCATTAGTGAGTTCCACGGGTTACAAACAATCGCCTCTGATCTCCTCCCAGGGTAACTCCGTCCCATGCCACCATTTTTCCCTGACCCATACTCCTCATCTGAACTTGAAGATGCAGAAGACGAAGGGTTATAATAATCGTCCATTAAATCCAGCATGGCATTCAAGTTTCTCTCTTGTAACTTCGTCTTAACCACATGGATCAAATCCTCAGGTGGACCCATGAAGTCGAGGTACGCCATGAGATCTCCAGTGGAAAGGGTGGTGATGGCGGCTGCAATGGTTTCATCACAGCAGGAGAGTGCAAAGGGTGAGATTTCGCCTATTAACGTGTTGTCATGGTTAACGACTGCTATAGAAGTTTGGTTCAAATGTGCGCGGGTAATTAAGGGCAATGCAGAAGAAGCAGGATCGTTGTAGTGAACGGTTAATGTATCTGTATTGATCAAGTTAAGTGATTCGATTGTGAATGAAGGTGTTGGAGAGAAGACATTGATGGAGTTTAAAAGGAAGCGAATAACGTCTTCTTGTGTCAACCAACAGAATTCTTTGCCATTGTGAAGTGTACTAGTAGTACTTAGAGGAGAAGTGATGTTGATTAGATTTTTTTTCCTTCGGTTTGATCTTGTGGTGGTTTCTATTGGTATGACTAAGTTCTGAGCTCCTTCAAGTATGCAATCTGTTGCCTCTAACAAGCTGGAAAAAGGTAAACAGAACAAAACAAAGATCAATGACAGTTCGATGAACGCCAAGAAGTAGTCAAATCATGGTTTTTACTATACTATTCACATAAGTGCAGTGGCAAGAATGAATCAAAACAGACCAATAAAGATTCTATTCATTGGCAACTAGTTAAGAAAATTCCTATTTTGTTTTGACCAATATGAAGCAAATGGTATTTCATTAAGTTGCCATGAGCTAGATATATTCTTCCACTACAGAATGACTCTAAGAAGCAGCAAAAAGGCAAAAGAACATTCAAAGGAACAGCATTATTTCATCATTTACTATTCTGGTTTGTCCAAATTCCCAAGTTTCCTTACACTAAAAAGGACTTTTTCAAGTTTACTTTTCTATTAGCAATAGTTACAAGTTATTCATAAATTTAATCAGGATCCATAAGCTTCCTCAACTTGTTTAATAAAGTATGATTTCTTGAGAATTTTATTAATTATATTTAATGTTAAATATTTAATAAGTAGGTGGAATCCATGATGATTTTTAAATTCGTGTGATTGAGTCCTTAGATTTGTCCTAACTTATTTTTTAGTCAAAAAAAGCCAAGTATGGTCACCAACCATTCTACCAAGTCCAACCTTAAACTTCAGAATGTTTTGGATTCATGAGTTCCTTTTTACATCTAACAACATTCTATACATGAGGTTTAGTACTTTAGTAGCATCAGATTTTTTGAGCACCTAGCTTCAAAATGACACAATCAAGCCAACATCAAATTTCTTTTTGAGATTCGACTGTCGACAAACTATGATCTAGACAATTTCCATATCAATGATTCAGGCATAATTTATCTTTAATTTCCAGGGGGTGTTTCATGTTTGGGATAGCTGATTTTAACGAGCTTATCTGATTTAGTATATAGTTATGGACAAATAAAAAGTTTTATCCCAACACTCAAAACTATCTCCGCACATAAACACTTGGATAAGAAATCCCATACAACTTTAATATGAGTTACCCCTTCAGATTTTTTAAAGGAAAACAGTGTTGGTTTTAAGCATACCGGTCTCAGCTAAAACATGCCAAATGACAAAATTTCCTTTAGATGTTTTGAAGAGAACAATAATAAATTTGATGTGATGCTAGTTGTTATATAGGTTAAAATTTTGTTTAAACTATCTAAAAATCAAGCTCATTTTATGTGTTATGTTTTAAAAAAAAAAGGCAAATTACGTCACACATATCTTGATTCACATCATATATATCATCACACACATGTCTCAATCGAGACTTGAACCAATAACCTTTTGGTTAATGAGCCATGGCCGCCGTGCACGTAAACCAAAGGATCTTGATCCTCATTTTTATTTTGGGAGATAATTTGCACACTTTAATTTTTTATTTGCACACTCTAATATACAAGCGGCTAAAGCAGAAAGTTGATATCATACAAGTATTTAATGCATAGATTGGAGTGTCCCGATTCAAAGTGTGCAATCAATTCCCGTTAGTCATAGGACATGTTTTAAATTAAACACGTTACAGGCAAATACATTACAAACCCAACGAACCTCAATTTGCAGAATTGCAAATCAAAATTATATAGGGATAATTACTTGTCACCACATCTTTTTATATGTATAGAATTAACTTTTTTTCTATTCTATGTACTTAACTTGCATTTTACGTCACTTGTGTGTATTTTGTGACTTTTTTGCCCCTCTCGGGTAATAGGAGTGTTAATAAATTGAAGGGCAAAAAGTCACAAAAGTGACAGAAAATACAACATGGGTACATAAAATAGCAAAAAAAAAAAAAAAAAAAAAAAAAAAAAAAAAAAAAAAAAAAAAAAAAAAAAAAAAAAAAAAAAAAAATCAATACATGTAAAAGGATAGGGTATCAAGTAAATATACATAGGCAATTATCTCATTTATATACGAAAAATAAAATAAATCGTACAAATCATAAAAACAAACAAACCTCGAATCCGATTCCAAATGCCTAATTCTTCCATCCACATTCATCACAAGATCCACAACACTTGTTTTCAAAGCCTCCAAAGGACACAATATATTCTCTTTATCACAAAGAAAAACAATCACATCAACCATACAAATCTTCCCTAAACATCGACAAAAAACGATACCCTCGTCACCATTCACCTTATTATGATCATGATCACATTCCCATACACTCACGTATATTTCACCAGATTTTTTCAATTCAGCAACGGCCTCAGCGATGCTTGCGGTCGAAGGTAATGATCTTAGCGATGGTTTTCCAACGCATATATCTGATACTTGTGTTGCAAGGAAGGTTTGTGCCATGCAAAATATACAGAGAGAAAAATTGTGTTTTTTTAAGAGAGAGAAAGAGAGACAGAAGTTATGGGATGAGATACGGTGGGGCAAATTTTGTGGTGTTTTTTTAATGATGTTTTTGTGTGTTTGCCAGTTTGAAATGAATTGGAATTTGTTTGGTATTTATAGGTGAAGGTGAATTGAAGATGTTTTGGGGAGTTTGCACTTGTGGTACTTATTGTTTGAAAATATTTTAATATATATATATATATATTTTTATTTTTATTCACATAAATACAGTTTGTTTATTTCGCACTAGTTATAATACACACGGGTTAAAATTTTTTTTTGAACGGCAATTGAATTAAAAAAACTAGCAAGAGGCTAGAAGAGAAGTTACAAAAGATGGGATAGAGCGTTACACGGGTTATTAAACCACTCTATCCGGTTTAAACAAGAATTTTTACATCTAGAAGTAATCCAATTGAAGGACAAGAGCTTAATGTCATTGAGTAGGAGATCTTTGCTAGGCCGCTTGTNTTTTTTTTTTTTTTTTTTTTTTTTTTTTTTTTTTTTTTTTTTTTTTTTTTTTTTTTTTTTTTTTTTTTTTTTTTTTTTTTTTTTTTTTTTTTTTGAGAAATTCTAATGATTCAAGGACACAAAGACATGTCTGAACATATTATCTTTACACTTTGCTTTATAGTATAGGACGGAGCAACTGGTCAAACCCGACTTGAACCGACCAAATCTGACCCGGCCTGAAAACCGAATAAAGGTAAAGCATGAACGGAGAAACGAACCGAGTAAAAGCTATCAAAACCGAAACCAAACCGAATAAGGTCAGTTCGGTTCGACCCATTCTCGGTCGGTTTATCGGTTCGGGTCAATTTTCGAATGATTTTGCTCAACCCTATTTTATACTACATGTCCTCTACCACTGGGCTACCATCATGAAAAATATAAATGGTATGTTTGGCAAAACTAGTTGTAAGCTGTAAACTGCAAAGCTGTTAACATGAGCTACGAGCTGTATATTTTTTTCAATAAAAGTGTTTGGTAAATTAGCTGTTAAATATAATTATAAGATGTAAAATTACATAAAAGGGCATATTTATAATTGTAAACAATTGTGTGGAGGATATATCAGTAATTTAAAGTTTTAACAGCTCCAAGATTTTAAAAAGCTTCATGAATCAGCTTTTCATTTATGAGCTATTTATTTGAAATAAAAGCTTGAAGTCAATGCATCCAAACGGAGCTACTTATTTTAGAAGAGATTATTTTTATAACAAAAAGCTAACAACTCTTGAAAAAGCCCCTACCAAACAGGCCCAAAGACTAAAATGTGAGCCTAATTTCTTGAGCATTATCTACATATTATTTGATACATCATAGTATTATGTCACTCTTTTTTCACTTTTAGTTTTCTTTATTTTACTTTTAGTTTGTTGTTAGATATGTCTTGCCATGTAAAATAGATATGAAAAAAATCATTTTCGATGATTTCTTGTTTAAAAGATAGGCCAATATGCAATTCTTTACATGAAAAAGAACCTAATACGATTTATTTAAAACCTTGCTAACATTGAATTGGTTTAATATAGGTAAAAATAAAGTCTGGAGAATATTATGTAGGGTTGGGGTCGATTCGAATGGTTTAAATAAATGTTGTTGGGTAACTATAAGGGCATCCACTATGATGGACTTTTTAAAAGGTTTATAAAATTGTCACATCTTACATTGTCATTAATTCTTAAAACTTTTCATACTATGAACCTATTCCCACTATGGTTAAAACCTTTAAGATTTATAAATTGTTCCAACATTTAATGCTATTAAATCAAAAAATGATAATAAACACTTCTTGGACCTCTCCAAAATCCTAGACCTTTTCATGCCACCTAGACATGAAATGGTTCCTCACTATGGTACTCCGTATATAAAATCTTAGACCTCTTCATAAGATTTTAGACCTATTCTTGAAACATCATAGTGGATGCTCTAAGTGCAAATGTATGGAAGTATAGTATCAACGGTCGACCATATTTATACCATTAACATCTGAACATAGTGGGAAACTAATAGATAGATTAATAAAAAGATAACGTAGCATCAAAGATTTATAATTAATTTTATCAAAGTGGTTTTAATAAGAAACAGTCAAACAGAAAAAAACCAAACATAAGTTGAGATACAATAAGGTAGAAGATGCACAATTCAAAATAATAAATGGCTATTTTGTAACTTAACAAATTGACGAGGAAGGAAAAGTCAAGCATCATATCATACCAACTTGACGCGGATATTCGGATCCTTTAAATTTATTTTATTTCATGCTCGTAGTTATTGTCACTTCTTCCAAAAAAATCTAACGCGTTTAATCGAGTGACGCACGTTTTATAATTTTTATCAAAACTTTTATATTCATGTGAAATCTTGTTAGTTATATGCAAACTTATATACTATGTTTATTGTTCATGTATGATATGTATCTTTTTAAGAAAGACAAACATATATCGAGAACCCAAAAAGAAACCGAGCAACACAAGATACTTGACAATCTGATTGAATGAATTTTACACGTCTTGCTTTTTGACAATATTTGTTATCAAATCTAATAAAAAAGAAATATTACAATGAATATGATATACAAACGGAAGTATGTGAGGTAGTCAGTTTATAGTTCTTTGACTGTGTATCTAATACAAAATGGATCATGGTACTAGTTACTTGTCAGAAATGTGTTAGATACTTAGACGTTAGTAGGTTTTAGGCTTTTAGCTCATATAATAGCAACTAATTTTACAAAAGTTTACAAATATCATACGTGAATTTTAAAAATTATTATACGCAACGTGAATTTTAAAAATTATTATACGCACTTTCAAATTTCGTTTCGATATCATCATAACATTTTAACATATAATAGCCCAAACTGTCTGCTATCTGTAAATGTCACGTTGGATTTAGTTTATTATATAATTAGTTAGGTTAATTGCCTTATATTCTACTCGCGCTATTGAAAGCTGACATTTTTTTTTTTTTTTTTTTTTTTTTTTTTTTTTTTTTTTTTTTTTTTTNCATAGTGGGAAACTAATAGATAGATTAATAAAAAGATAACGTAGCATCAAAGATTTATAATTAATTTTATCAAAGTGGTTTTAATAAGAAACAGTCAAACAGAAAAAAACCAAACATAAGTTGAGATACAATAAGGTAGAAGATGCACAATTCAAAATAATAAATGGCTATTTTGTAACTTAACAAATTGACGAGGAAGGAAAAGTCAAGCATCATATCATACCAACTTGACGCGGATATTCGGATCCTTTAAATTTATTTTATTTCATGCTCGTAGTTATTGTCACTTCTTCCAAAAAAATCTAACGCGTTTAATCGAGTGACGCACGTTTTATAATTTTTATCAAAACTTTTATATTCATGTGAAATCTTGTTAGTTATATGCAAACTTATATACTATGTTTATTGTTCATGTATGATATGTATCTTTTTAAGAAAGACAAACATATATCGAGAACCCAAAAAGAAACCGAGCAACACAAGATACTTGACAATCTGATTGAATGAATTTTACACGTCTTGCTTTTTGACAATATTTGTTATCAAATCTAATAAAAAAGAAATATTACAATGAATATGATATACAAACGGAAGTATGTGAGGTAGTCAGTTTATAGTTCTTTGACTGTGTATCTAATACAAAATGGATCATGGTACTAGTTACTTGTCAGAAATGTGTTAGATACTTAGACGTTAGTAGGTTTTAGGCTTTTAGCTCATATAATAGCAACTAATTTTACAAAAGTTTACAAATATCATACGTGAATTTTAAAAATTATTATACGCAACGTGAATTTTAAAAATTATTATACGCACTTTCAAATTTCGTTTCGATATCATCATAACATTTTAACATATAATAGCCCAAACTGTCTGCTATCTGTAAATGTCACGTTGGATTTAGTTTATTATATAATTAGTTAGGTTAATTGCCTTATATTCTACTCGCGCTATTGAAAGCTGACATTTTTTTTTTTTTTTTTTTTTTTTTTTTTTTTTTTTGTTGTTGTTTTATAAATGTACTGAAACTGTATTCTTTTAATGTGGTGGAAGTTTGTTTTTATTTCAATGCATATGCTTATAAAAAATAAAATAATAGGAAAAAAATATGTTGTCATACTTAAACATACTGACTTAAACTAATTGACGACAAACAACAAATGGATAACCATAAACAACAAACTAATGATAAAAATTGTTGTAACACAATCGCTCAATGTTTTCTCCAATTTCTTGATCTTACTGATTTATGATAATTAGGAATTTAAGGTTAACGTGTATGTGTTTATAACGATACGAAAACTATGAATCAGATACATATGTATTATATGATAAATAAAAATTTAGACTATTCTCCACATCATCAATAAAATTAAAAAAAAAATGCCACATAACTAATTTAGCTTGTGATTAGTCATGCCATGTCATCTAATATATGATATTGGAACGAAATTTGAAATTCTGTATACAATTCTGATACTTTTTAAAGTTTGTGTATGATATTTGTAAATTTTTGAAAGTATGTTGCTATTATATAAACTTAACTCGATATTAGTAAAGAATTTTTTAGAAAGTTGTTTTGAAATTCGTTGTGCAATGAATATGTTATAACATAATGTACTTTAAACTTTAGTGAACCGTAGAGAAGATGAGCGAATGTCTTAATAGCATCTACTTGTCTTTCTTTTTGCTTTTTGCAACCTGTGGTTGCATGATGAAAACCAAAGTGTTGCATTGAGTGAATGCTTTATTATCATCGTTTTTGATGTAGTTACTCTTCTCTTCACTAATGATAGACATATACTTTTGTGTCCCATTATAAAGATTATTTGGAAGAAAGTTTGGAGATGGTGGAGGTCCCCTCCTTCGTTTAGTCCTTCACTTGATGACATTTTAAAGGGGGTTTTTGAGTTTCTTAACAATAAGCTGGTGTCAAAGCTTTTTCACGCCATTTGCCTCTCTCTTTTATGGCATATATGGAGGTGGAGAAACAAAGATTTTGCATGCTCAAACAAACAGCGAGGAGTCGTCAATTCATCACGAGGATATTTTTCCTTCGCTTTTAAGGATGTCATTCCTGTGGACTTCAAATCGGGCTTCTTCTAATAGGTTCGTATGGGACGACTAGATTCAGAAACGTTTGTTTTGGTTCAACCTATTAGCTCTTAAGGTCACAATGCTTTTAGCCAGTGGCGGAACCAGGAAATTTGATTACGGGGGGCATCGAACAACAATTTTTTTTTTGTAACTTAATTTTTTTTAATGTAACTTGAAATAATCGGTTCGGGTCGGGTGTGAATAAAGGCATCAAAGTTGCTTTCCTTCAATGATTAAAAGCAAAAAAGTACTCTACTTCAACGCAATAACATTATGGAGTATTATTTAAACTACTGTATAAAATTAAAGGGCTCTTATGTATATGGGTTACTTAAAGCTATTAAATGTAGAAATATAATCGGTTGACCCAATGACACACATTTCCCAAATAGCTTTTCCCAATGATATGTGCTTATTCACATATCTTTTATTCATCATTATTAGACTATTATAGACCAAAAACTAACGTTCAAAGCCAAAGATATCGTGTTTTTGTGTTTATGACTGTGCAGGTAAGGATATTGCAAAAACAACATGAAAAGCAACCTAAAAGCC
>LBNU01002579.1:58848-112005 GCA_014162995.1 Artemisia annua | reverse complement strand
CTAGCAGGGTCCCCGCGCGTTGCAGCTGCGGGTACTCTGAAATAAAATTTTTCGGTGAATCATATATTTTAGTTTATTTTGTTCTTTTTGACAATAAATTTACTGATATCAAAATTTTCGTTTAGCTCGTGTCCGTTCAGGCTCGAGCCCGTTTGGCCCGTGCCCGTTCGGGCTCGAGCCCATTTGGCCCGTTGCTCGTTCGGGCTTGAATATTTATTTTATTATTTGTATTAGTGACATTTAATGCGGGAATTGTGTTTAAGTTGGTTGTATAATATGCTTGATTATTTGTATTTCTTATGTAGGGGGTGTTTTAATAAGTGGATTAATTGTATTTATTGACCAGTTAATTAATGGTATTTAATGTATATAATGTTTTATTTATTGTATTTAATGTTAGTGTTAATTGTATGTTAGAATTAAAAAGTGGTGTGTACTTTAAGCTTCTAAACTTGTAAATGTTTAATTATATTCATTTATGGTATTAATTGTGTTTGATGTGTTTGAATAACTTGTACTTTAAGCTTCTAAACTTGTAAGGCTTAAAATTAAGTATACTAATTATAGAAGTCCTTTATACATTATAAGATGGTATAGATAAGGTGTTTGATAAACAATTTCACATTTGATCGGTTAATAAACTCAAACTCATAGTTTTTTTTTTTTTTTTTTTTTTTTTTTTTTTTTTTTTTTTTTATTTTTTTATATATTTTTTTTTTTTTTTTTTTTTTTTATCTATGTTAAAATCTAAAGGTTTATCCTCTAAGGAAAGCGATATAACTACGTCAAATCCATATGCTGCTTTGGCTACTGATGAAGGTGGTGATGAAGATTTTGTTGTAAACGAGTTTGATGAATCGGCTAACTTATTTCCTCACTCCAATAATGATGGTAGTCCATCATTCACGGCAGCAGTTGGTTAGCTTGTTTTGTTTAGTTCTTTTCTAGGTTCATTTTTTGATTCTAGAAGTTGTTTTGAGCTTTTGGCATGTCATAGGCTATAGGCTTTTTGTTTATCAAGCTGTTTAAGCTTGAGGTTAATGTGGTACTTCAGCCACATTCCATTTGTACTTAAACGTTTGGATTTTAATATATTTACCAGGGTGCAGGATTACTCCCCTTTACCCAAAAAAAAATATTATCCCTATTATTTTAACCTAAACAAGTTGACAAAACACAATCCTCCATGTGCACCCACCAATCCCAATTGTCAAACACCACCACCGTATAGCATGATTTATAGGCCACCGTGAAATAGTAGAAAATGTGTAGTTGAATAACAGGGTCAACATGTGTGGTTGCATCATCTACTCCATTCTCTTTCTTTTTCTTCCGCATAGTTTGAACCGGCTGGTTTTCGGTCTGGCTGTTCGATTCGGGTCGACTAAAACCCGGCGGTTCAATCCGGTTTCAGTTTCTGCAAAAACCCGGCTTACAACAGACCGCTCATGATTTCATCTTCTGATTCAACCGGTTGAACCATCCGAATCGAATCAGTTAATGCATCCGTGTAAATATCAACTCCCATTGATAAAGGTATATCAATTAGTTAGGCCGAATAAGTTGGACTATTTTACAATAACTATATGTATTGGAGTAAATTACACCATTCGTCCTTGTAGTTTGCGTTGACCGCAACCTTTCATCCTTTGACCGAGAAAAGTGCATCGTTTGTCCTTAACTACAGAATGTTTTATGTTGTTCGTCCCTCACTTTAACGGACCTCACTAACCGCTGTTAAATTTACACATGTGATACCCGTGTGATGGTATATTGGTCATTCCCTCTCTCATTTTTAACTTCGATCTTCTCCTCTTTCTCATCCTCATCTCTAATCATCACCACCTACCACCATCCTCTTCCATTCAACAACTAATATAAAACACAAACAACTTCAAATCAAAACCCGAAGATCAAAGTAAAATTTAAATATTTATAAAAACACTTGAAAATTAAATTAAAACATCAATTAAAAAACCATAAATCAAGGGTTTTGGTCATCAAATAACAATGAACTTGTTTAAATGTACCTATTTGGTATGTTAACTATGAAAAAGTTGTATAAATGTAACAAACTTTAATAAAATGTTCAAATCTGCACATGTTGACGCGTGTCGCACCATTCTATAACGTGTCATGTCATAAAAATATGCAAATTAGAACACTTTATGAAAGTTCGTTAAATTTACATAACCTTTCAGAATTTACCTACCAAAATGAGAAAATGAAGAAATTATATTGAAATATCAAAACAGTCTTTCTTCTAGAAAGCAACGTGTTTTCAGTCGACTAGTTTTTTGGTCAGATTCAGTCGGGGTTTTTCGGTTTGAAAATTAAGAAACCAAACATCAATTAAGTGATGGTATTAGTCTGTCGACACGGATCAATGATGTAGCTGTTCTTATAATCCGTCAGCGTCTTTCATCACAAGCACTCGATGTTTTGCGCACATTGCCTAAATTGAAAAAAAAATAGACACATTTCTCAAAAAGGAAAAACGAAGCATAGCTTGTTACCCATTTATGCAATTTTACCAAGCGAAAATGTTTGTCAAGTGAGAGAAGTGAAGAATGTAAAGAATAAGTGGTGGTAGGTGGTGATGATTGGAGATGAGGTCGAGAAAAAAAGAAGATAAAGTTAAAAATGAGCGGGAAATGACCGACGTGGATGTCATATGTGTAACTTAACGATGCTTAGTAAGGTTCACTAGAGGGATGGACGAACGCCAGATAACTTTTGGCAGTTAGAGGCAAACGACACATTTTTTTTCGGTCAAAGGATGAAACGTTGCGGTCAATGCAAACCACGAGGACGAACGGTGTAATTTACTCTATTATTATATAATCTAATTGGAACACAGCTCTACTCATTGAGACCTTTTGTGACCACATTCTGTACTATTTTCTCAAGTGGTAGGTCAGCCAGGCATGTGATACTTGCCGGTAATAAAGTCTGAAACAAACATGTTTATTTGACAATGACTACATGTTTTTCATATTTGCACAGAGAGACTAAAAATTTTACTTTAATCTGATCCACATAATTTACCCAACAAAAAAAACTTTCCTTTTCCAAATTCTGATGGCTGTTGCTGAAATCTTTCTCGGAGCATTCATAACTGTGCTTTTCGAGAAACTGGCATCTGCTGACTTGATCAGACTAGCTCGAGCTGCAGGAATATATTCTGAGCTTGACAAATGGAACAATACCTTGTCTCAGATTCAAGCAGTGCTTGTCGATGCAGGACAGAAGCACATAAGAGACAATTCTGTTCAATTATGGCTATACAAACTACAGCATCTGGCTTATGAAATAGACGACGTACTCGATGATTTGGCCACTGAAGCTATGAGGCACCAGTCAAATGAAGAATCTGATGCCAGCAGTTGCACCGGCACTAGTAAGGTATTGACAATGATTCCATCTTGTTGTACTAGTTTCACTCCTCGGACTATTATGTATGGTGGTAAGATGAGTTTTAAGCTAGACGAGATTACAACCAAATTGCATTCTCTTGTTGAGGAGAAAAACCTTCTTGGCCTGATTAATAATGTTGAAAGATCAAATAAAACAACTAGACGATTAGAGGAAACTTCACTCGTTGATTTATCTATAATCGTGGGCCGTGAAGGGGATAAAAAGGCATTGTTGGAGAAATTATTGAGCAACGAACCGTGTAACAAAAATTTCAGCATTTTGTCTATTGTTGGTCTGGGTGGGATCGGCAAAACCACTCTTGCCCAAGTATTGTACAATGATACGAAAGTGAAAGATCACTTTAAACTCATGTCATGGGTTTGTGTCTCCGACGAGTTCGATGTATTCAGTATAAGCAAGGCTATTTACAAAGACGTGGGTGGGGAGCACAAAAAATTTGAAACTCTTAATCAGCTACAAGTGGCCCTCACAGAGAAACTTTCGAATAAAAAGTTCATACTTGTTCTAGATGATGTCTGGAATGAGAACTACAATGAATGGGAACTCCTCCAACGGCCTTTTGCTGTAGGGGCACCTGGGAGTAAAATTGTTGTGACAACACGAAAGACCATGGTTGCATCCGTGATGGACTCTGTTCAAGCTTACCCTCTCAATCCTTTGACAAATGAAAAAGCAATGAAAAAGCTCTATCTTTATTTGCTCAGCATGCACTAGGTAAACAAAACTTTGAGTCGCATCCAACACTTCAATCGTATGGGGAAGAAATCGTGAAGAAATGTGGTGGATTGCCTTTGGCTTTGAGAACACTGGGGAGGGTACTGAGAACAAAGTCAACAGAAGAGGAATGGGAAGAGTTGTTGAATAGTGAGTTATGGCATGTACAAAATGGAGATAAGATTCTTCCTGCTCTAAGGCTAAGCTATTATGATCTCCCGCCACATTTGAAGCAAATGTTTGCCTATTGTTGCTTATTTCCCAAGGATTATGTGTTTGACAAGGATGAGATTGTCCTATTGTGGATGGCAGAAGGCTTTTTGTATGATTCAAATGGTAGCAAGTTAATGGAGAGTCTAGGCCGGGAGTGTTTTGAAGAGCTAGAGTCTAGATCATTTTTTCAGAAATCAACCAATGACAAATCACGATATATAATGCATGAGCTCATCAATGACTTGGCCACGAGTGTTGCAAAAGAGTTCTTCTTTATGTTGGGTGACAAGATGGACGTCTACGACATGAATGAAGTTTTAGACAAGCTTCACCACATGTCATTTATTCGTGAACGATATGGAGTATACAGAAAGTTTAAAGCATTACAAAGAGCTAGACGCTTGCGTACTTTCTTAGCTATGTCAGTTACAAGGTTGTTTACTTGGCAGAGATTCTACCTATCGGAAAAGGTTCTTACAGAACTACTTCCCCAACTACGATTTCTAAGGGTGCTAAGCCTAGCTAATTATAATATTAGAGAGGTACCACAGTCCATTGGCAGCCTTAAGCATATGCGGTACCTCAATTTTTCCAACACTGATATTAAATGTTTACCAGAAGTAGTGGGTGACCTTTATAATCTACAGAGCTTGTTGGTTTCTGGCTGTCCTCATTTATCTAGCTTACCAAATAGTATTATTAAGTTAATAAGTTTGCGACATCTTGACATTAGTAATACTCCGAAGTTAAACAAGATGTCATCAGGATTTGGTGGGTTGACAGGTCTACAAACTCTATCCAAAGTCGTCATTGGAGGAGCTGATGAGTTTAAAATATCTGATCTTAAGAGCTTAGTTCATCTCCAAGGACAACTTTCCATCGAGGGGTTGCACAAAGTGATAAATGCAGTACACGCAAAGGAAGCAAACTTACTACAAAAGAAGGGTCTTCGTGATTTGGAAATGAAATGGAGTGATGTCTTTGATAGTTCTCGAAATGAGTCAACTGAATATGAAGTGCTGGAAGGGCTAAGGCCTTTCGAGAAGTTAACAAGCCTCAAAATTTTGTACTACATGGGAACAAAATTCCCTAGTTGGGTTGGGGATCCCTCATTTGTTTGCTTAAACCAACTTACATTACGTGGTTGTAGAAGTAAATGCTTACCTACACTTGGACATCTACCATTACTTCAAAAGTTATTTGTTCAAAACATGAATGGGTTGCAAAGATTGGGTGTAGAATTACTTGGAGATCCTAATTCAAGTCATGGTGTTGCATTTCCATCACTTGAAGTTTTGGAATTTAAGGATATGCAGGGGTGGGAGGAATGGTCAGCTAGTGGGGATGAAAAAGATGGAGTTGTTCGATCGTTTCCTCGTCTTCGTGAGTTATATGTATTAGATTGTCCAATGCTAGATGTAGTGGCAATTGGATTAATACCGTCGCTTCGGGTTTTACATATACAAGGATGTTCCGTAGCAGTATTAAGAAGCATGGTCGGTGTGTCTTCATCAATTATTAGATTGGTGATGAGTAATATCAAAGGACTTACTCAGCTACATGGGAAAGTTTTGGAGGATCTCTGGGCAGTTGAATATTTACAGATTTCACAGTGTGATGAACTCACACACTTGTGGAAAACAGAAGTTGAGGCATGTGAGATTCTTGTGAGTTTACAGAAGCTGGAAGTAAGTGGGTGCGTAAATTTGGTATCATTGGGTGAGAAAGAGATGGATTTGATGATTAGCATGGAATCTTGTAGAGAAGTGGAGATTGTTAGCCCATATTCAATTGAGATCAAAAGATAAATGTTCACTGATTTTATGTTAAGACATTTAGTCATAGTTTATGTATTGTAATTTATGTAAGTCGTTTTAAGTACTGAATAATGGGTGGATGTTAACCCATTGTAGTCGTGTCTAGTTTGATGAACCATGGTTAAATGACAGTTATTATTGTTAATGGTTGGCGCCAAAAGATACAACGTTTGGCAAACAAAATAACTGTCATATGGTGTCATTTAGAAACATATAAATAGGTTCTGTACAGACGTATGAATGTAACCATTTTCATTATATGCAAGTTATATTTTACTTCACAAACATTTGTCCATATACACTGCACTTTTATACACACATTTCTTGTTCAAATTCGTTAATATGAAACACTGCTTGAAACCTTCATTGAGTGGCAAAGACCCTGTCAAACAGTGGTAAAGCAGCCAAACCGGCTCTAAGTCGCTTGGGAGATGCCACCCTCCATCCAGGTTTCAAAACATGGAAGATATTGCTAAAAGGGAAAACACCCAAAAAGGGTGTAACCAGTGGAACAAATAGGAGAAAAGCATTTCTCCTAAAGCGAAAGAGATGTTGGTTAATAAGGTGTTTGGAAAAAAATGAAATTTTTAACGCCGACCCCTAAGAAAGAAGGGAATCAAGAATGAGAGGAAGTTCAATTTAAAGGAAAGGAAACCTGTGGTGAAAACAGGAGAAAAAGAAAAACGTGCAAGGTGTTAAATATCTGTAAGACAAGGGGACACACTTAATTGGAATGTGTGAGAAACCGTGGGACATGAGAAAGTTGGGGTGGAGAAAGAAACATGGAAAGGGATTGTAGTGCAACACAAGCCATGAAGAAAACGAATTTCGATACCTGCAAAAGTACACGTACTGGTTGACTACAATGGTGGAGAATTCAGATCATGGAAAAACTGGAATCAAATATGGTATGTAAGCACAGTTATGATTTTCACATGTGTCCCAACCAGTAGAAGTTGTTTTTGTGATTTGCAAACATAGGTTAAAAATGGTTGGGATAAGAGGAAACTGTGAGAATGTTCATTTTCTCCCAACATGGTTTAGGAAAGTGCTTTGGTTAAACAGATCAAAGTGGGAAAATTAAGAGTAGGAAATTTGTGCCAGTAACAACACCAGGAGGTTACATTGAAATGTTCTTAGTTTATAAGATGCTGAGGCACAAGGATTCGACTTGGAGGAAATAAGTGGAAAACAGATTGCAAGTTTAAGGAGCAGATATGAAGAAGGAAAAGGGTATGTGAAGAATGGAATAGCACCAAAATGAATTGATTTTGGGGCAAAAGCAAGTAATAGAATGATCACCATATAAGTAGCTTGGATAAACTATGTATGCATCTATAGATCCAAAGCACTGAATCCCAATCATTGAATAAAAGGTCTAGAAGATCTGGAATGGGAAACAAAAAGGTGAATTCCCATGAATTATTGCAGAATGATGACTACATCTCCTGGAAGGAGAATCTGATATGCATTAACAGTGAAACTCCCATACAATAGATTCATATCCTTTATGAATCTGATAAAGAAGGATGATTTGGTGTTTAGAAAAACTGGGCAGTCATTAAAGTAAGAAATTTGATGAACTATCAAATGGTTCTATTTGGTTTGTTGAATTATGACAAGTTTGGAAGCCCTGGCCACCCAAAGAAATTTGGAAGTTGTCAAAAATCGAATTTGCTATGCCCCTGCACAAAGGCAGTGGCCAAAACATGGGTGGATATGTGAACAGTTACTTTGGAGAAAAAAACAAAGGTGGGGGGGGAAAATTGATTGCAAGATGCAAGGTACCGACCTAGGTAAGAATGGAGCAAGCAATAAAGGGAAAATGCTTTTAAGNTTAATACCATCGCTTCGGGTTTTACATATACAAGGATGTTCCGTAGCAGTATTAAGAAGCATGGTCGGTGTGTCTTCATCAATTATTAGATTGGTGATGAGTAATATCAAAGGACTTACTCAGCTACATGGGAAAGTTTTGGAGGATCTCTGGGCAGTTGAATATTTACAGATTTCACAGTGTGATGAACTCACACACTTGTGGAAAACAGAAGTTGAGGCATGTGAGATTCTTGTGAGTTTACAGAAGCTGGAAGTAAGTGGGTGCGTAAATTTGGTATCATTGGGTGAGAAAGAGATGGATTTGGTGATTAGCATGGAATCTTGTAGAGAAGTGGAGATTAACAGTTGTCCAAGATTAGAGAGTTACTACTGTCCAAATAGTATTGAGAAGTTGAAGATTTCCGGTTGTGGTTCAGTTACTTCCTTGACCTTCCCAACACAGAACAGCTTGCCATCCAATTTGAAAATTCTTAACATTGAAGATTGCGATAATCTGGAGGTGAGTTGGCTTCTCAACAACTTCTTATCATCACTTGAATCTCTTGTCCTTTACAAAATACCGAAGCTGAGGTCTTTTCCTGCAGGATGCTTAGTTCATCTCACCACACTGATAATTTCCAGTTGTGACAACATAGAATACATTCCAGGTGATGGCTTAGGTTTTCGTCCATTTCTTTGCCTAAAATCTCTTTTGATTAATAATTGCAAGAATCTAAAGTCATTCCCTCACGAGCATTTGCAAAGTCTCGCATCTTTGGAATACATGTGGATAAGTTATTGTCCAAACTTGGACTACTCTTTTCCTTGTGGATTGTGGCCTCCTAAGCTCAGTAACCTATCAATAGGAGGCTTAAAGAAGCCGATTTCAGAGTGGGGGCTGCAAAATTTCCCACCTTCTCTTGTTACACTAATCTTATATGGTGAAAACTCGGGAGTGGTTCCATTTTCAAAGGCAGAAGATATGATGAATAGCAGCAGTACTACTACATCGCCTTTTTTAATTCCATCAACTCTAACATATCTATATATTAGTGATTTGTTGGACTTGGAATCACTTTCAAAGGACCTGAAACACCTCACTTCCCTTGAAGAACTTGTTATTTTCTCATGCCCGAAGGTTAGAGATTTGCCAGTCACGCTGCTCCCTTCACTTTCACGTTTGTGGGTGAAAAATTGCCCAAAACTGGGGAACAAGTGCAAAAAAGGAGATTATTGGCCCATCATATCACAAATCCCCGACCTTGATGTGGAATGAATACAGGTATGTCATCTCCTTAACTGTTTTTAACTATCTCTACAATATATAAAAAGAAAACAAATTTGCTTAAAAACTCTCAAAGTGAGAACCGTAAAATTACTTTACTTTCCTTTCATTACTACTTATAAGTTAAAAGTTTTACCCAATAAACAATATTCATCAATTTCATATACAAAACCCCTTAACCGCACATTCACAATTATAATTATTTGTCACTTTAAATTTTTGACACTATGCGCGGGTACTCACCTAATATCTATAAAAAGGAATTATGGTTGATGACTTAATGAAACAGATACATATGCTCTGAGTTGACATGCCTGTAACTATGCTTTGACAAAAGAAAGAAAAATGGATAAAAATATTCATGTCCTACTCAACTTTATTTTATCATGCTTTAAATTCGTAAGCTAATTAAGTCAGAATTATGTATGGTATGCGTGTGTGTAGGTGAGGTTTTCACACTGCAAGAGGTGATCTTGCTTACATGACCCAATGGCAAAATTAGAAAGACAGGTTTGTTATTTTCTTATACCATATAGTTCTTTGCAACTACCTTATGTTTATATGTGACAAATAGGAGGGATCAAATACAAAGTATTCACTCCTCTAAAAAGTATATTATTGTCAATGTTTTAAAACTTGGTTTTTTAATTGATCTGGTCGAGTCATCGGTCCATCAGGTCAACCGGTTCAACCGTCGGGTTGAACCGGTGCTATACATATGTATACTTTTTATAACATTTTTGATACAGCAGGTATTTGTCCAATTTCGATCTTACATTCAATTGAACCAACAAAAATAAGATAATTTTGTGGGTTTTAGTCTATAATTCTCATATATACAATACTAAAAAACGCAAAAATAATAAACTTAAAGTTCTAGTTTACAACAGATTTATAGTTTTAGTTTATAAAAATGATATGACTTTATGATGTTTCTAGAATCTTATCAATGAACTTTTTAAATCAAGCAAATATAATACCAACATTATTTTATAACTATAATTTATAGTTTTATCAAAACTTAACCACATGAGTCACCACCACTTTAAGGGCATATGGTTGGTAGACGGGTTTAAGAGGTAAGTAATGGGTATAGAAATGAAAAGTATTGCTTGATTAGGGGGAATATAATCCTCCATTACCCAATTATTCCCCACCAAATTGAGTGGTATGAGATTTTATTATATTAGTATTCCATTTATATTTCCTTTATCTTTTCTTTTCTCTTTCCTTGTTTTGAACCAAGCACCCCCTAACTTTTCAATTAGACTATATAAACTTTTCAAATCATAATATGTTTGTCCATACAAATATAAAACTTAATATAACACAAATTTTGAGTTTAGCGAAAATGAAATGACGAAAGGGTTTTGTTAGTTTTGTTAAGCGCGTAATATACATATTATTTATACTTACTCCCTCATGATTTATTATCGATATAGTCTTAAGTGATGGATTATAATTGTATTTCATATTTAATGAGGCAATTCAGATAATGGTACATCTTTATGTTTTAGTATTGATTTTTTATGGTATTAAGATACCTTATACATTTTTGGCTTTGTTGTAGGTATAAAAGATGAAGAATTGTTTGACAAGAGCTTAAAGTTAGAGGGCTTCATTGTACAAATGCCCAAGCTAAAACACAAGATATCATTGAGCAATGAGGAGGGAACGGGTCTTCAGGCATATTAGCTGCCCATAGTAAGGTCGGTCGAGCATGGGTTGACCGATTCATGATTCGGTCGTCCTTGCTGTGTCCATTCGGTCGTCCTTCGGTCGGAGGAGGGAAGTGATCGAGTATAGGACTGATAGTCACATTTTATTTTTTTAATATGAGGTTGAGTGAGATTTAGTGTGTGTATTTAATGTGTGTGTGTTTTCAGTAAATGTAGGTCGAAGATGAAGTCAAACTATTTTTTTTATTAGTAAATGTGTGTTTTGGGTTGTGATGAGTATGTAACTTACGTTTATTTTATTTTTATTTTTATTTTTTTAATTTTAGTTTTGTAATTTTTTTAGATATTATTTATAAAGTCTTTTATAAAAGAAGGAAAAGAAAGAAAAAAATGTAATGAAATTAATTTTGTTAGCCGAAAAAGTTGAAAAAAAGAAGATAAAAGATCGTCCTTATTGTAGCAAAAAGTCGTATGTAGGTCGCCCTTATTTTGAGTTTAACGAAAATGAAATTGCAAAAGGGTTTTGTTAGTTTTAGAGGAAAGAAAATGTTTTGTTGAAAAAAAAAGGCCCGGCTGGGTTTATCAAACAGGGTCGACACGGGTCAATGAAAAGCCGCCGATTCAATTCGGTTTTCAAATAAGCAAAAACCGGCCACATCCTGCCCGGTCTCCAAACCGGTTCTAGGTTCAACCGGCCATGTTGACCTGGGTTTTAAAACATTGATTACTAGTGAAACATGTTTCTTCCATCTTCCTCTCTCTTTCTAAACAGTTACATACCAATTTCTTTAGTTTGATTTCTTCAGTCATGATCTAATACTTAATTCAAGATTTAATTACTTCAATTCGATTAAGGATAACAATTCAAAGTCCAATTTTCTCAATTGTGATCTAATATCTTCTATTAAGACTAGACGAGTACTCGTGCATAGCAACGGGATTTTATAGTGACAGATAGTTTATTGATAAAAAAAGGTTTATAGGTTATAAACGAAAAATAATAAAAGTTTGAAGATTTGGGAATTAAACATAATGTTTTGAAACCCGGTTCGACCCGGGTGGTTCAATTGGTTGAACCGTTCCGGTCGAAAAACGGGTTTGAAGCGTCCCGGGTCAACCCGGTTTGTGTTTTAATTGGTTGTATTAATTTGTAGATATGTTTTTAATTGGTTGTATAATGTGAATAAATCATTGTACTTTTTTAAGTAATGGATAATGTTTTGAAACCCGGTTAAACCGGTTGAACCGTTCCGGTCGAAAAATGGGTCGATTTAAACCGGGTCAACTTGCTAGGTTGGGTCGAAAACGGGTCAAATTAAACTGGGTCAACCCTCCGGGTTTGAAGCGTCCCGGGTCAACCCGATTTGTGTTTGAATTGGTTGTATTTAATTTGGTAGATATACTTTAATTTGGTTGTACAATGTGAATAAATAATTGTATTTTTAAGTATTGGGGTGTTTTAATAAGAGTATTAATTACATTTCACTTTCTCTCTCATTTGACCATTGATGAAAGCTCAACATTTCATTTGAAAAGTCAACATTTCAATTTTGGAACTTTAAATTTTTGACACTATGCGCGGGTACTCACCTAATATCCTATAAAAAGGAATTATGGTTGATGACTTAATGAAACAGATACATATGCTCTGAGTTGACATGCCTGTAACTATGCTTTGACAAAAGAAAGAAAAATGGATAAAAATATTCATGTCCTACTCAACTTTATTTTATCATGCTTTAAATTCGTAAGCTAATTAAGTCAGAATTATGTATGGTATGCGTGTGTGTAGGTGAGGTTTTCACACTGCAAGAGGTGATCTTGCTTACATGACCCAATGGCAAAATTAGAAAGACAGGTTTGTTATTTTCTTATACCATATAGTTCTTTGCAACTACCTTATGTTTATATGTGACAAATAGGAGGGATCAAATACAAAGTATTCACTCCTCTAAAAAGTATATTATTGTCAATGTTTTAAAACTTGGTTTTTTAATTGATCTGGTCGAGTCATCGGTCCATCAGGTCAACCGGTTCAACCGTCGGGTTGAACCGGTGCTATACATATGTATACTTTTTATAACATTTTTGATACAGCAGGTATTTGTCCAATTTCGATCTTACATTCAATTGAACCAACAAAAATAAGATAATTTTGTGGGTTTTAGTCTATAATTCTCATATATACAATACTAAAAAACGCAAAAATAATAAACTTAAAGTTGTAGTTTACAATAGATTTATAGTTTTAGTTTATAAAAATGATATGACTTTATGATGTTTCTAGAATCTTATCAATGAACTTTTTAAATCAAGCAAATATAATACCAACATTAGTTTATAACTATAATTTATAGTTTTTTTTTTAGAATAAAATTGCTGTTCCAAAAAAAACTATAATTTATAGTTTTATCAAAACTTAACCACATGAGTCACCACCACTTTAAGGGCATATGCTTGGTAGACGGGTTTAAGAGGTAAGTAATGGGTATAGAAATGAAAAGTATTGCTTGGTTAGGGGGAATATAATCCTCCATTACCCAATTATTCCCCACCAAATTGAGTGGTATGAGATTTTATTATATTAGTATTCCATTTATATTTCCTTTATCTTTCCTTTTCTCTTTCCTTGTTTTGAACCAAGCACCCCCTAACTTTTCAATTAGACTATATAAACTTTTCAAATCATAATATGTTTGTCCATACAAATATAAAACTTAATATAACACAAATTTTGAGTTTAGCGAAAATGAAATGACGAAAGGGTTTTGTTAGTTTTGTTAAGCGCGTAATATACATATTATTTATACTTACTCCCTCATGATTTATTATCGATATNCGCTTTGAATTTTTGACACTATGCGCGGGTACTCACCTAATATCTATAAAAAGGAATTATGGTTGATGACTTAATGAAACAGATACATATGCTCTGAGTTGACATGCCTGTAACTATGCTTTGACAAAAGAAAGAAAAATGGATAAAAATATTCATGTCCTACTCAACTTTATTTTATCATGCTTTAAATTCGTAAGCTAATTAAGTCAGAATTATGTATGGTATGCGTGTGTGTAGGTGAGGTTTTCACACTGCAAGAGGTGATCTTGCTTACATGACCCAATGGCAAAATTAGAAAGACAGGTTTGTTATTTTCTTATACCATATAGTTCTTTGCAACTACCTTATGTTTATATGTGACAAATAGGAGGGATCAAATACAAAGTATTCACTCCTCTAAAAAGTGTATTATTGCCAATGTTTTAAAACTTGGTTTTTTAATTGATCTGGTCGAGTCATCGGTCCATCAGGTCAACCGGTTCAACCGTCGGGTTGAACCGGTGCTATACATATGTATACTTTTTATAACATTTTTGATACAGCAGGTATTTGTCCAATTTCGATCTTACATTCAATTGAACCAACAAAAATAAGATAATTTTGTGGGTTTTAGTCTATAATTCTCATATATACAATACTAAAAAACGCAAAAATAATAAACTTAAAGTTCTAGTTTACAACAGATTTATAGTTTTAGTTTATAAAAATGATATGACTTTATGATGTTTCTAGAATCTTATCAATGAACTTTTTAAATCAAGCAAATATAATACCAACATTATTTTATAACTATAATTTATAGTTTTATCAAAACTTAACCACATGAGTCACCACCACTTTAAGGGCATATGGTTGGTAGACGGGTTTAAGAGGTAAGTAATGGGTATAGAAATGAAAAGTATTGCTTGATTAGGGGGAATATAATCCTCCATTACCCAATTATTCCCCACCAAATTGAGTGGTATGAGATTTTATTATATTAGTATTCCATTTATATTTCCTTTATCTTTTCTTTTCTCTTTCCTTGTTTTGAACCAAGCACCCCCTAACTTTTCAATTAGACTATATAAACTTTTCAAATCATAATATGTTTGTCCATACAAATATAAAACTTAATATAACACAAATTTTGAGTTTAGCGAAAATGAAATGACGAAAGGGTTTTGTTAGTTTTGTTAAGCGCGTAATATACATATTATTTATACTTACTCCCTCATGATTTATTATCGATGTAGTCTTAAGTGATGGATTATAATTGTATTTCATATTTAATGAGGCAATTCAGATAATGGTACATCTTTATGTTTTAGTATTGATTTTTTATGGTATTAAGATACCTTATACATTTTTGGCTTTGTTGTAGGTATAAAAGATGAAGAATTGTTTGACAAGAGCTTAAGTTAGAGGGCCTCATTGTACAAATGCCCAAGCTAAAACACAAGATATCATTGAGCAATGAGGAGGGAACGGTTCTTCAGGCATATTAGCTGCCCACAGTAAGGTCGGTCGAGCATGGGTTGACCGATTCATGATTCGGTCGTCCTTGCTGTGTCCATTCGGTCGTCCTTCGGTCGGAGGAGGGAAGTGATCGAGTATAGGACTGATAGTCACATTTTATTTTTTTAATATGAGGTTGAGTGAGATTTAGTGTGTGTATTTAATGTGTGTGTGTTTTCAGTAAATGTAGGTCGAAGATGAAGTCAAACTATTTTTTTTATTAGTAAATGTGTGTTTTGGGCTGTGATGAGTATGTAACTTACGTTTATTTTATTTTTATTTTTATTTTTTTAATTTTAGTTTTGTAATTTTTTTAGATATTATTTATAAAGTCTTTTATAAAAGAAGGAAAAGAAAGAAAAAAATGTAATGAAATTAATTTTGTTAGCCGAAAAAGTTGAAAAAAAGAAGATAAAAGATCGTCCTTATTGTAGCAAAAAGTCGTATGTAGGTCGCCCTTATTTTGAGTTTAACGAAAATGAAATTGCAAAAGGGTTTTGTTAGTTTTAGAGGAAAGAAAATGTTTTGTTGAAAAAAAAAAGCCCGGCTGGGTTTATCAAACTGGGTCGACACGGGTCAATGAAAAGCCGCCGATTCTATTCGGTTTTCAAATAAGCAAAAACCGGCCACATCCTGCCCGGTCTCCAAACCGGTTCTAGGTTCAACCGGCCATGTTGACCTGGGTTTTAAAACATTGATTACTAGTGAAACATGTTCCTTCCATCTTCCTCTCTCTTTCTAAACAGTTACATACCAATTTCTTTAGTTTGATTTCTTCAGTCATGATCTAATACTTAATTCAAGATTTAATTACTTCAATTCGATTAACGACAACAAATCAAAGTCCAATTTTCTCAATTGTGATCTAATATCTTCTATTAAGACTAGACGAGTACTCGTGCATAGCAACGGGATTTTATAGCGACAGATAGTTTATTGATAAAAAAAGGTTTATAGGTTATAAACGAAAAATAATAAAAGTTTGAAGATTTGGGAATTAAACATAATGTTTTGAAACCCGGTTCGACCCGGGTGGTTCAACTGGTTGAACCGTTCCGGTCGAAAAACGGGTTTGAAGCGTCCCGGGTCAACCCGGTTTGTGTTTTAATTGGTTGTATTAATTTGGTAGATATGTTTTTAATTGGTTGTACAATGTGAATAAATCATTGTACTTTTTTAAGTAATGGATAATGTTTTGAAACCCGGTTCAACCGGTTGAACCGTTCCAGTCGAAAAATGGGTCGATTTAAACCGGGTCAACTTGCTAGGTTGGGTCGAAAACGGGTCAAATTAAACTGGGTCAACCCGCCGGGTTTGAAGCGTCCCGGGTCAACCCGATTTGTGTTTGAATTGGTTGTATTTAATTTGGTAGATATACTTTAATTTGGTTGTACAATGTGAATAAATAATTGTATTTTTAAGTATTGGGGTGTTTTAATAAGAGTACTAATTACATTTCACTTTCTCTCTCATTTGACCATTGTTGAAAACTCAACATTTCATTTGAAAAGTCAACATTTCAATTTTGACCATTTTTCTATTATAGGTAGTATAGATAACTAAACTCGTCTTCAATTCTTCATCTTTTTGGTTTTCTTGAAGTTTTTCTTCCAAAATATTCACACATAAATTGTTTATGAAAATGTCTATGACATGTTTGATAAAATGTGTCATTGAGTTTTTTCTTTAATTATTGACTTGTAAGGTTTGTCATCGAAATTAAATACTTATTCTTTTATGCAAAAAAGAAAAAAAGAAAAAGAAAAGAGGTCTTGATATTTAATATTTAAAATCACAGATAAACAAAAATTTTAATTGTGANTTTTTTTTTTTTTTTTTTTTTTTTTTTTTTTTTTTTTTTTTTTTTTTTTTTTTTTTTTTTTTTTTTTTTTTTTTTTTTTTTTTTTTTTTTTTTTTAATGAAAAAGTTCGCAATTATTGATAAATAAGTTTAGAATTTATGATCAACTAATGTTTTCTTAATCAAACGTAGGATACACAAACGTTGTGTTCATCATTTTTATATTTCATATAGATTTTCTTTGTCATATACATTGTTCATCGGAAAAAAGGGTCTTAGTTCATCACAAATATTATTCATCATAAATATTGTTCATCAGTAAAACGAATTGGTGATAATTAAACAAGTTGTTCATCATATACTTTGTTTACGAGATGTTCATCAATAAAAATATTCGTGTTCATCGTAAACATTGTTTAACAATAAAACGAGTTGTTTATCAATAAAACAAGTTGTTCACCACAAACTTTGTTTATCAAAAAACCGAGTTTATTTATTTATTTTATCATGGACATTGTTTCGAAAAAAAAGAGTTGTTCATCAATGAAAATATTCTTGTTCATCGTAGACATTGTCATCAATAAAACGAGTTGTTCATTAATAGAAAGATTGGTGTTCATCATATAGGTTGTCTATCAATAAAAAAAAAAGTGTTCATCATAAAGGTTGTCCATCAATAAAAAGAGTTGTTTATCGTATGTGTTATTCATCAATAAAAATAGTTGTTCAGCATATACATTCTTCATCAATAAAAGAGTTGTTTACCATTTTCGTCGTTCACCAATAAAAAATAGTTTTTCGTCATATAAAAACGGTTGATCATCATAGGCGTTGTTCATTCATAAAAAGAGTTGTCGTTAACTTGAAATATCTACACATTTTTGCACATTAACTCATCATCATTGTTAGAAGATCGATTCTTGAAGACATGCTTGGTTCGTGGAATGGTAGTGACTAGCTACAGTATGTGGTTTATGGACTTATAACTATTTATTTGTTTATTTTATTTTTACAACAATTTCATAAATGGCATCCCATGTCTTTTTTTTTCCTACACTTTAAACCCGTTAGCCTTTCATGTTTTAACCTATATTGCCTTATATATTAATTAGACCTAGACTCTGGTGGTGGAGAAGTGAATTTGTTCAAGCCTATGATAGGATATTCGTCATTGATCAATTGAGCGAACACTTAAATGAAACACATAGAATAGTGAGAGATTAAGTTTTTTTCATTTTTCTTTTCGTAAGGTGCTCGGTTTTGCATTATGCTTGATTAGGTAATTTTAAATTCATATCTTCCGGTTTATACTTTGATGATATATTTTTAAAAATAACAATGGAGTCTCTTTGAGGTTAAGTAGAAGCCAAGTGGGGGATATTTGATAACATCAGATAATATTATCTTTTGAGTATCATTATCCAACGTTTATTGCTTTATGTTATAGCATTTAATTGATATTTGATACTGATTTGCTTCTTGTTTGCTTCTTGTTTGCTTTTGAGTACAAAATAGAGGAATAGAATGAAAAGACACGGAACAGAACCAAAGCTTTAAGTGACATTGTGCATTCGAGCCTTCTACGGTGTACGGGGACTTTATCCTTTACACCATAGAGAAGACACTTAGAAGAAAAATGCTATTCAAAGGCCTCTACGGTGTAAAGACATTTTAGTCCGTACGCCGTAGAGATATGGAGAATCAAGAGATTGCTATTCGATGGCTCTAAGGAATTTTACCCTTTACGTCGTAGAGTGCTGAAAACGGATGAGGAAATTAGACGAGAGCTCTACGACGTAGGGACATTTATCCCTATATGCCAGAACCGACGAGCTCAAGGAAACCTATAAGTACAAACATTAGTTCTAACCAGTTTGATTATCGAATCATTATGTTTTCGTGTACTTATCAAACATTGTTTGCTTTTGCTTGTTCAAGTATGATTTTTGGCTAAACACCATTGGGTTAGCCTTATTGTGAACCTGTTAATCTTATGACGTGATTTAGACGTTTATTTATGCTTTTATTGGATAGTTTGTATGCTTGCTTATCGATCCTTGTGTCTTTGTGCTTATTAATGTTACTTAGTTGATAGTAATTGATTATTATGTCAAAAAGATAGACTTTCTTTTTTTAGAACGGCTTTTTATTAAAGACAAACTAGCAAGGACATTACTTGATTCATAAATGTACGATTAATACCTCTTTGTGGCTCGTGTTATTAAAGTTAACCTAGCATAAGCAAAATTAATAGGCTATAAAGTGTAAGTTAACGAATGTAAATGATAGTTCATTAAGTAGCTAAGTGTTGATTATTCATCACTAGAAAGTCATATAGATTAGCTGGCGGATTTAATGACTGAAATCATTCAAATAGTTTTTGACAAAAACAAACAACATTATTTGATTAACATTTAGATTTTCTAGCCATCACTTAATAGTAACACGTGGTAGTTAGATTTAGACCCAAATCATCTTAATAAAACAAACAACTCCTTAATTACACCAAAGCGAGATATAAGTTAGGTAACAGATACGTCACACCCCTGAGTAGGGATGGCAAAAAAGCTCAAACCTGATGGGGAAATTCGAAGCCTGAATTAATTGGGGGAATGGGGGGTAGGGTGAGGCATGCTTATCAGGTTACAGGGCGGGTTTGGGCTTAAACGGGGCGTTTAATCAGGTTTGAAATCCTTCTTATTCTTCTTATTTTAGTTATTCTTCTTATATAAATTATGGGAAGGGGTCTAGTAAGAAGAAAAACTAAAGTGAGAAGAATAAGAACAATTTCTATCCACACATTTTAAATAGGAGGGAGATTTTTAAAGAGAGATGCATCTATTTTTGTGGTGCATCTCAAATGTGTGGTTGTGGTTTTTTTCTCACCATTTTCATTTTAGTTTCTCTTCCCATTTGATCCTAACTCTAGTATTATGTTTGTATTTACGTAATAAAAGCATCTTTCTCTAATATCGTTAGGGCTTTTATTTATTTATTTTATTTTTTATTTTTTATTTTTGCAAAATTGTTATCATAGTAACTTGTTTATTGTCATATTTTTAAGTTCTAGTTTGTAGCGGTGTAATTTATCATTATTTACGTATAATACTATAGTTGAAAATTTAAGAAGGCTTGTTTGTAATTGATTATTAATAGGTTATTGATGCTTCAAGTTATTACTAAAGATGTAAAAATAATAGTAGTAATAAATATGAAACGGTGCGATTTTGGTCGAGAATTGTGCCTAAAGAGGACACCGCAATCAGATCCCGACTAGTATGATGCGGGTTTGAAGAAGCATCGCGCCTTACGGAGCGCCCTGGTTAAGTCCCCGATAGAAACCGGATTTAAGAAGAACTTTGATAATTGATTTTAAGACATGATGACCGCCCCACCTCAAATGTGCTCACTTGAGGTCCCTATGACCCTATCGCAAAGAAGGAACATACGTAAGCTCTTAAACATATTTATATCTAAAATCTTTTCCTTGTTCTTCTGCAACCTCAAGCCAAATGAAAAGAGAACTATCAAAATTAGTAAACACAGGATTATACAGAGAAGCTTTAACATTATTCTCATGCCAATATTTACAATCACACCCCCTCAACAATTACACATTTCCATTTCTCCTCAAATCATGCACCAAACTCAAACTAATCACACATGGCCAAACACTTCACACCCACATCACAAAAACTGGGTTCAGTTCAGACATATATACCATCACATCACTCACTGACATGTACATGAAACTTGGGTTTTTAGATTCTGCAGTCAAGGTGTTTGATGAAATGTCTGAGAGAAATGTTAACGTATTTAATGTTCTGGTTTCTGGGTTTTGTTTAAATGGGTGTTTAGAGAGAGGTTTTGGTGTTTTTGGGAGATTTGGAGAGTTTGGAGTTAGGCCTGATTCGGTTACGGTTTCGAGTTTGGTGTCTGGTTATGGGGGTGATGTTAGAGTAGGTGAGCAGGCTCATTGTTGGGGTGTTAAGATTGGTGTTGAAGATGATGTTTATGTTGCTACGTCGCTTGTTACGATGTATTTTAAGTGTAAGGATCGTGTAGGTGGGTCGAAAGTTTTTGAGAGTGTGAGTTATAGAAATGTGGAGTGTTATAACGCGTTTTTTACTGGTTTGTTGCAGAATGGGATTTGTGGACAGGTGTTGGAAGTGTTTAAGGAAATGTTACGTGGGTCGAGTTTGAACCCGAATGTGATCACGTTTGTTTCTGTTTTATCTGCTTGTTTGGATTTAAAAGATTTGAAATTTGGGAGAGAGGTGCATGGGTTACTTGTTAAAGTTGGTTTAGTACTTAATGTGTTAGTTGGAACTTCACTTTTGGACATGTATTCAAAATGCGGATATTGGCATTGGGCTTATGATGTTTTCAAGGAATTACGTGGTGTAAGGAGTCTAATTACATGGAATTCAATGATATCTGGGATGATGTTAAATGGTGAACATGAAAATGCTATCGGTTTGTTTAAAATGTTAGAATCTGATGGACTAAAACCCGATTCAGCAACATGGAATACTATGATTAACGGCCTTTCACAGCTTGGTAAAATCGATGAAGCAATCTTGTTCTTTAGAAAAATGCAGTCTGTTAGGGAACATCCGAGCATGAAATGTGTCACTAGTTTATTATCAGCTTGTGCATCGATATCCGCATTGATGACTGGAAAAGAAATCCATGGACATGTCATTCGAACGAGTATCGATCAAGATGAATTTGTTGCCACTGCACTTATTAATATGTACATGAAATGTGGGCGATCTTTGTTGGCACTTTCGGTTTTCGACCAGTATGACATAAAACCAAGAGATCCTGTGATTTGGAACGCTATGATATCTGGGTATGGACGAAATGGGGAGAGTGAAGCTGCATTTAATATGTTTGAGTGGATGCAACGAGAGAATGTAAAACCAAATTCTTCAACATTTAACTCTGTTTTATCCGTTTGTAGTCATGCTGGAAAAGTCGAGAAAGGTTTGGACTTGTTTAGGTTGATGAAACGTTATAAACTGGTTCCAACTTCTGAGAATTATGCTTGCGTGATCGATATTTTAGGTAGATCAGGTAGGATTGATGAAGCTAGGGAGTTACTGTTGGAAACTGGTGAAGCTTCGAGTTCAGTTCTTGCTTCTTTACTTGGTGCATGTAAATTTCATTCGGATGTCAAACATGGGGAAGAGATAGCTAGATTACTTGCAGATTTGGACCCTAAAAGCTCAACGCCGTTTGTAATTTTGTCGAACATTTATGCTGGGGAGGGAAGGTGGAAGGATGTTGAAGAGTTGAGGGATGTGATGGACCAAAAGAGATTAAAAAAGGCTAGTGGTTTTAGTTTGCTAAGCACAAGATAATCGAAGGTAAGTGTCTAGGAAATTGGTCATTCCAGATCTTGAAGATTATGCATCCGATTAAGGTGCTTAGAACCTATTGAACGAGATAATATTTTTTGAGTTAGAACACATGTTGGGACTTTAGGCCAGTCATTGAGGATTTAGCATATTGTTCGTTAATTCTGGTCATTTGATTTATATATGTTTGGGATTGGTGGTGGTGACTGGTGAGGTTGATGAGGTGGATTAAAGCATCGATACCGTGGATTAAGTGGTTGAAGCCATTACTGTTGTTGATATCAAAAGAGGATCACCACAGGTTTGTTTGTATGAGGAAATTGTAAAAAACGATTGGAACATCTTCGCGTTGATCTCAGGAGCCGGATTGTAAAGCTGAATGGAGTGACTTGAACATTTGAACCGCTCGAACTTTGGATTTGTTCTGGATTAGTGATTCAAGTGCAGCTTGTTACCTGGTCTTAAATGATAGTGCTTCATTACAACTCGTGAACCCGTAACAGAGTTTTTGTTATGGTTAAAACCGTATATAGACCAAGAGTCGTAAACAGACCATTATTCTTCCCGATATGACTGTAAGTTGACAATGGCTAACTTGCATAGAATTGAACACACTAATGTTAAGCATTTAGTGCATCAAAAGTTTTGATACATAAGTAACACTGATCTTCGCCAACATGCTGGTACAAGTAGTTACTCGGCCTTCTACTTCTTGGCTACCTTGTGGCCCTTTTTCTTTTGTGACTTTTTAAAGACGCAACTTACGTTCACTTGTGATGAACTTGAATATACATTCATCACCTTCAGATAACTTATTAGTTCGCTGAAAATTAGACAATCCTGTCACCGAATAGTATCTCTCCGTCTGAAAAGTAGGATCCAGCCGAACACTTATTTTCCACTCTTTTCCAGCAACATTCTTCATTGGTATCGTTCCTACACCATCTAGTCTGCCCAACCCCACTAATAGCAACCTGTAAAATGGTTAAATCACCTCAGATGGTGTTTACCAGTTACTCGTATTATTTACTTTTATCTCATGTGTTTTGATACAAGTAAAGGTGATAATATAACTCATTTCAGGTTAATAATTATATTTCACTTTTCTTTTGAAGTGTAAGTTGTGTAACCATGTTAATCTAATATGACCCATTTTAGGCAAAACTCTGAAAATTTAACAATAAATGATTCTCATAATTTTAAATCATACCGAAATACGTCTGCGGGTTTTGGAGATAACCACCTTAAAGAAAAGATCACCATTGTCACAACCTTCATTATCACTAACACCATAGGTTGAAGTTTTTTTCACTTTTTGCATTTTACGTGTTTCTTCTGCCATATGTTTTTATCTCTTCATTTACTTTTGGTTTGCCTAAGCAGCCTAAGTAAGGTTCCAAAAGAGTATAAGGTCCCACAAGATATAAGGGCGCGTTTGGTATAAGTTTCGGAATCACAATCGGTATATGTTTAAATGTAGGGTAGAATGATTACATGAAATGGATCTAAACCACCCTCTTGTGAATGGTATGGAATATAAAAATTATCAAGCAATGAGCCCATAAATTGAAACCCATATATGTCAACCAAACATCTCATACCTCCTAACCAAACGAAATAACGTGTGGAAGAGTGATTTAAGTTTGTGATGCTTAAGGATACTTAAGTTTGCACCATCATTTGAGTCGTAAGTTTGTAACACAATTTGAACAAAAAGATTGCCAATAAATGTTTGGCAACTCGTTTTGACATCACCTCCTCCTCAATGTCCGGTACTCCTAAGCTTAAGTTATAAACTGTTATTTTATTATTACTTTTACCTTTTAACCATGATTTTTAACCTTTTGACGAACTAATTCATGAGATTTAAACGGATTGCCACACAAATAGAGAAGAAGGTAAAAACCTATCTTTTTGAAAAGGTTGGTGTTATCATATTAGAGTTGCTTGCGATAAGAAGGAGTGAGTTGAACTTGAGATCTCTTATAATTAAATTCCAATGTTTATACCTCATTTACAAATTTGTATGCATGAAAAAAGTTGTGAAATCATTAAGAAACAAGAAGTGATAATCACACATGAAAGAATTATGCAACTTTAAAATGAGAAAAATCATTTTGCCTATTATGTAAAAAATAAACAAACATTAATGCAAGCCTTTATGTAAAAAATAAACAAACATTAATGCAAGCCTGTAGATATAAAACTAGTAACCAACTGGGCTAGCTTAGTTGGCCACCAAGGTTTTCTTAAGGTGTCTTAGGGAGTGGATGGTTTGGCTAGGGGAGGTTTCAAGTCGAGTCCCACACGGGACTTTTACCTCTTCAGGCGATAAAGGAGTAGCAGGTGGGTCTCAGGGTCAGGACACTGTCCAATTAGATGTCATTGCTGGACCTGAACCACTAACAACTATCAAGCTGTAAAAAAANATATTAACTCTCTTCTGATTCAAACAAAATAAAGGTATATGATGGGCTTAAATAAAAAAGAAACAATATTATACAGATGTCATATATAAGAGGATATAAGGAAAAAAAGAAACGCGCCCTATGTTACTTTAGCGGCACCTTAGCATCCCTCCCTAAGACCAAACATATGAGCCTATTCCCGTAATAAAGCGATAAAAGAAATATACCCCATAAAAAGAATTTAATAAATAAAACCCACACACAACACTCACAAACCATTCCATTCCATAAGGTCATATTAAGCCAAAACAACCCTGCTTGGGGTCGCTATTACGACAAGCTTAAGGGGTAAACAAACGTACTTTTTCTAAAATACAAACATAAAAGGAAAAAATTAAACAATGTTTAATAGAAGTGTTTTTTTTTTTTTTCAATAATAACAATTTACACAAAATAATAATAATAATAATAATAATAATAATAATAATAATTACTTTTAAATTTTTTCACAATATGCGTTATATACGGAGCTATAAAGTGTAGGTTATATACAATAATAAATGACATAAATTATGTAGTTAAGAAGAAAACGATATGTTTAAAATGAAAATCCAGTGCCTTTGAAGTTGGGTTGGGCGTAGGTCTTGTTAACTTTTTCACGCACTTGAATAGAATAGAATAGAAGAAATATTTCCTTAAAAATAAATAATAATCCTGGCATTTTGGCGGGAGAGGGAAGGGAGACATGGCGAAGAAGGAGGTGATAAAGATAAGTGAAATGGGTTCATTGCCCAAATCCACCCGGAACAAATTCCTTGCTCGCAATATCATTACTGCCAAGGTATCTATATATATTTCAACTACAAATTCTGTTAGCTCATCCATTTTTCTTAATTAGGGCTTGTGTTTCTTCTTGCTTGTACCTCAATTTAATCACTGTTCCGTCTCTATTTAGTGTTGCTATTATTTTTTTTTTTGGGTAAAAGGGTTAATTCACCCCGGCAAAATTGTGTTGCTATTATTATTATTATATATTACTGTTAAATACGTCTTTAGGTTAATGCTATTGTGTTGTGTTTTAGTCACCATATATGATTATATTTATTTTCCTAGTTAAATTGGGAATTTTTAGATAGGACCACACAAAAAAAAAAAACACATTTTACTGAAAATATAAGTTTTTTTTTTTTTTTTTTTTTTTTTTTTTTTTTTTAATTTAACTCTGTTTTATCCGTCTGCAGTCATGCTGGAAAAGTCGAGAAAGGTTTGGACTTGTTTAGGTTGATGAAACGTTATAAACTGGTTCCAACTTCTGAGAATTATGCTTGCGTGATCGATATTTTAGGTAGATCAGGTAGGATTAATGAAGCTAGGGAGTTACTATTGGAAACTGGTGAAGCTTCGAGTTCAGTTCTTGCTTCTTTACTTGGTGCATGTAAATTTCATTCGGATGTGAAACATGGGGAAGAGATAGCTAGATTACTTGCAGATTTGGACCCTGAAAGCTCAACGCCGTTTGTGATTTTGTCGAACATTTATGCTGGGGAGGGAAGGTGGAAGGATGTTGAAGAGTTGAGAGATGAGATGGATCGGAAGAGATTGAAAAAGGTTAGCGGTTTTAGTTTGGTAAGCACAAGATAATCAAAGTTGAGAGTCTGGGAAATTGGTCGTTCCAGATCTTGAAGATTATGCATCCGATTAAGGTGCTTAGAACCTATTGGGATTTTAGGCCAGTCATTGAGGATTTATCATATTGTTCGTTAATTCTGGTCATTTGATTTATATGTCTGGGAGTGGTGGTGGTGAGGTTGATGAGGTGGATTAAAGCATAGATACCGTCAATTAAGTGGTTGAATCCATTGCTGTTGTTGATATCAAAAGAGGGTTACCACAGGTTCGTTTGTATGAGGAAATTTTAAAAAACGATTGGAACATCTTCGCTTTGATCTCAGGAGCAGGATTGTAAAGCTAAATGGAGTGACTTGAACCGCTCGAACTTTGGATTGGTTCTGGAATAGTGATTCACGCAGTTTGTTACCTGGTCTTAAATGATAGTGCTTCATTACAACTCGTGAACCTGTGACAGAGATTTTGTTATGGTTAAAACCGCATAGAAGAGACCAAGAGTCATGACAGACCATTATTCATCCCAATATAACTATGTAAGTTGACAATGGCTAACTTGCATAGAATTAAACACACTAATGTTAAGCGTTTAGCGCATCAAAAGTTTTGATACATAAGTAACGCTGATCTTCGCCAACATGCTGGTACACGTAGTTACTTACTCGGCCTTCTACTTCTCGGCTGCCTTGCTGGCCCTTTTTTTTGTGACTTTTTCAAGACACAACTTACGTTCACTTGTGATGAACTTGAATATACATTCATCACCTTCAGATAACTTATTCGCTGAAAATTAGACCATCCTGTCACCAGATAGTATCTCTCCGTCTGAAAGTAGGATCCAGCTGAACACTTATTTTCCACTCTTTTTCCAGCAACATTCTTCATTGGTATCGTTCCTACACCATCTAGTCTGCCCAACCCCACTAATATCAATATGTAAAATGGTTAAATCACCTCAGATGGTGTTTACTTACTCGTATTATTTACTTTTATCTCATGTGTTTTGATACAAGTAAATTTGATAATATAATTCATTTCAGGTTAATCATTATATTTTACTTTTCTTTTGAAGTGTAACCATGTTAATCTAATATGACCCATTTTAGGCAAAACTCTGAAAATTTAAAAATAAATGATTCTCATATTTTTAAATCTTACCGAAAAACGTCTGCGGGTTTTGGAGATAACCACCTTAAAAGAAAAGATGACCATTGTCACCATCTTCATAATCACTAACACAATAGGTTGAAGTTTTTAAACTTTTTTGTATTTTACGTGTTTCTTCTGCCATATGTTTTTATCTCTTCATTTACTTTTGGTTTGCCTAAGTAAGGTTCCAAAAGAGTATAAGGTCCCACGATATTTAAATTATAATACTATCAAATAACGTGTGGAAGAATACTTACGTTTGCACCGTCATTTGAGTCGTAAGTTTGTAACACAATTTGAACAAAAAGATTGCCAATAAATGTTTGGCAACTCGTTTTGACATCACCTCCTCCTCAATGCCCGGTACCCCTCAGCCTAAGTTATAAACTGTTATTTTATTATTACTTTTACCTTTTGACAGACTAATTCATACTGTAAGATTTAACGGACTGCCACATATATAGAAAACCAGGCAAAAACTTATCTTTTTGAAAAGATTGGCGTTATCATATTAGAGTTGCTTGCAATAAGAAGGAGTGAGTTGAACGTGAGATCTCTTATAATTAAATTTCAATGTTTATTCCTCATTTACAAATTTGTATGCATGAAAAAAGTTGTGAAATCATTAAGAAACAAGAAGTGATAATCACACATGAAAGAATTATGCAACTTTAAAATGAGAAAAATCATTTTGCCTATTATGTAAAAAATAAACAAACACTAATGCAAGCCCATAGATATAAAACTAGTAACTAACTCGGCTAGCTTAGTTGGCCATCAAGGTTTCCTTAAGGTACCTAAGGGAGTGGATGGTTTGGCTAGGGGAGCTTTCAAGTCGAGTCCCACACGGGACTTTTATCTCTTCAGGCGATAAAGGAGTAGCAGGCGGGTCTCAGGGTCAGGACACTGCCAAATTAGATGGTATTGCTGGACCTGCACCACTAACAACTATCAAGAAAGAAAGAAAGAAAGAAAGAAAAGTGGTGGTAGCCCATAGGGTGACCTTTATTTTTTTACTTTTTTGATTAAAAGGTGTATAAAGAAAAGTGAGTATCCTTCCTTTAGTGCCACTTATTAGGGAGTATTTCTTTTTTTAACTCTCTTCTGATTCAAACAAAATAAAGGAATATGATGGGCTTAAATAAAAAAGAAACAATATTATAGAGATGTCATATATAGGAGGATATAAGAAGGAAAAAAAAAGAAAAAAGAAACGCGCCCTATATATGTCACCTTAGCGGCACCTTAGCATCCCTCCCTAAGACCAAACATATGAGCCTATTCCCGTAATAAAGCGATAAAAGAAATATACCTCATAAAAAGAATTTAATAAATAAAACCCACACACAACACTCACAAACCATTCCATTCCATAAGGTCATATTAAGCCAAAACAACCATGCTTGGGGTCGCTATTACGACAAGCTTAAGGGGTAAACAAACGTACTTTTTCTAAAAAAACAGGCGTACAAACATAAAAGGAAAAAATTAAACAATGTTTAATAGAAGTGTTTTTTTTATCAATAATAACAATTTACACATAATAATAATAATAATAATAATAATAATAATAATAATAATAATAATAATAATAATAATAATAATAATAATAATAATAATAATAATAACTTTTAATTTTTTTCACAATATGCGTTATATACGGAACTATAAAGTGTAGGTTATATACAAGTAGTTTATTGACCCGTGAAATTCACGGGATTATATTGAAAACTGTGAAATATTAGTTATGTATTTATTATGAAAAGAAATATGTTTATATAAACAAACAATTTGTGATATCATGCGAATAAATGATATGTTAGATGTATGAATTGATAATAGTCATGTTATATAAAAATAAAATAAAGTTTAGAAACGATACAAAAAGGAATAAAATATTTTTTGGTATGTACTTCTGACAACATTTCTTGTAGAAAAGAGTAACATAATTTAACAACAAAATAAATAAATTCTGCAACAACAAACACAACATTTTATAGCATTTAACAAAACCTTGTTAAAAAAATACTCTTTAATATTAACACTTATTAAACATAGATTATTAACCCGTGAATTCATGGGATTAAATGAAAAACCATGAAACCAGTGAAAAAATGTATTATATAAAGACATTTGACAGTTAAATAATCTATTGTTGAGTATATGGGAGTAAATAATATGTTAGATCAGGGTGATATAATAATGTAAGTATTTAGATACTAAATAGATACGAAAAGAACATAGTCATGGTGTATAAACATATATATATATATAAATTACATATGTTAGATTGGGTGGATATAATAATGGGCTTTAACTAATACAAGATCTTGGTTACCTTATGGTTTTTGTATTAGCTGGTGCTAGTTATAATGCCCGTGCACGCGCGGTTTTTTTTTTTAATTTTTAGAATGATATATTTTTATTTATTAAAAATCAAATAATTTAATCTTTGTTTTGTTTGAGTTATGATTTTTAATTATATTTGTTTATTATTAAAGATAATCATTTAAAAAGTTTAGTCTTATTGTTAGTTGCATCATATATATATATATATATATATATTTTGTATTTATCTTCTACTTGTGTAGTAAGTATATCAACAAAACGAAATTTTAAATTAAAAAATAATAGGGTTATTGTACAAAGATGTTACTAAAGTTTGCCTGAATTTTGTCCTAAGGTAATATAGTTTCAAAGTTGTCATCCATGTTACTCAACTTAATATAACCGGTTAAATTTGTTACTGTGTTTTGGGTAACCTAGAGTTACCAGTGAAAATCCTACGCAGCATTGATATATTATGGGTTAAATAGACAAATAAGTTACTAAAGTTTGCGAAAATGTTCACATAAGTTACTAAAGTTTGGGGCAATATTCACTTAAGTTACTATAGTTAAAACGGATAATGGGTTTGTATTCGTGTTCACTAATGTCTAATTATGGATTATATTCCTTATAGACGAAGATCTTCAAGCCATCAATCTGGGGGATAGTGGGTTTGTTGTGATAAGAGACGGGTGCATTGTCTTTCAGTTCCCTGTACAAACGGATAAAAACTTATGAAAACGTACAATATGTAAAAAAAACACATAAAAACGCACAAAAAAGTATAAAAAGTTTTTAAAAAAAACAAATTGAGAGGCTTGTATGGTTTAGAGATAAACCTTTTGGGGATGATCAACGGGTGCTAGGGAGCCAGGTGTTGATCATCCGATAGCAGATAAGGAGGACAGGTGTCATGCGTCCTTTGTGCATGTACTATGCTACCTGAGAAGAGTTGTTAGGCCTAGTTTGGCATGGGCTTATGCTTTTCTAGTCAATGCTGACTTCGCGAACTATATGACATTTGGGCTTGATCCGAGCATGTGATTAGTGGGCTTGGGCTACTAATAATGATACGTTATCACATAAAAAAATGTACAAAAACGTATAAAACGTGCACAAACATATAAAACAGATAAATAGCGGATGAAAACATATAAACCAAAATTTTTGAAAATAATTACAAACACCCGTTGCCCAAAAGGATGGATTCTGCAAGATTCTGCAACAACAGGGACCAAACGTACAAAAGGGACTAAAAAACACATGGACTTGAGTAACTTAGATGACAGTTTTGAAACTTTAGTAACTTAGATGAATTTTTTTCTCAAACTTTAGTAACTTCTTTGAGGTGGAATATGTTTCAGGTTGAGATACCGGCTATCAACCAGTTGCCCACCTTGGGAGTAACCCTAGTGTAACATCTTTGAAACTTTAGTAACCCAGTTCATAAACCCGTGAACTTGAGTAACCTGGATGACAACTTTGAAACTATATTACCTTAGGACAAAATTCAAGCAAACTTTAGTAACATCTTTGTACAATAACCCAAAAATAATAATTAAAATATTGCCTAATAAGGAAATAATATTTTTTTTGAAATACGAAAGTCCCCATTTGGAGTTTTGTTTTATTATATAAAAGATATTGTGTTGATTTTGCTTGGTAATTTGTAAAGGTTGTCTTTGTATTGGTCTTTCGTAGTTTGCACGTCTGCCTCTTAAAATTTGGTTTAGTGGCCCACAAACCGAAATACCCAACTGTTAGTTTGGGTGTGTTCGCTTTGTTTTTTAATGCATATTTCTTTCTAAAAAACGAATAGCTAACATGATATGATGAAGTAGAGACCTCACCGAGATCCGTTCTAACATAAGCCGCCGTATGAAAACACACACCGTTTTTTCAACAATTTTAATCTATCTTGTTTCTACAACTCCCCTAACTCACCATAGAATCTTCTTCTCAATCACTTTGTCTATTATTTCTAAAACTCAAATAAAGAATTTTTTATTTGATAAGACAATATATGTTGTCATGCAACTCTACTTTTATGACTTTTAAATGAGCACCTCCAACCAACCATATGTTGTTATGCAACTCTACTTTGATCACTTTTGACTAACCTTTCGTTCCAAGATTTAATGAGTAACACTCAGGGTGCACTTGGTTCAAAATAGGGAATAGTAAAGGGAAAGGCAAAAAGAATGCTAAGTAAAGGGAAATGGTAAGGAGAAAATTCCCCCAATTTATTGGGTAATGGCTCATTACCCACTTTTTGGGTAATGGGTCATTGCATTGTACTATACCAAACAATTTTTTTCATCATCTTTCCCATTCCTCACCCCTTATAACCCCTTACCAAGCATGCCCTCAATTTTTTATCACTTTGAGCACCTAACCATTCATTCCTTGTTATTGACCACCACTAAATAATGAGGAATGAGTTTCACAAAACAAATCCACACAATGATGTGGCATGATAACTATTGGTATTATCCCTCATCCTTTTAATTATTTTCTCATATTTTCATCCACAAATTAACAACATACACATCATTATGTGCCATAGCGGAACACAAAAAAATATAACCTTTTGTCATAACGAGCAGATTTTGTTGCTCTATTCACTATCTCCTGTGAATAAAAATGCAACCATTTAAACAAACAACTAAGGAACAATGAAAAGATAAAATCCAGAACACAACTAAGGAACAAACAACTAAGGATCTCGGTGATAGTCTTCTGATTCCTATGTGAAAAGATAAACTTAATATAAATACCAGAACACAACTAAGGAACAATGAAATTGTTGTGTTCAAACATTGTGACAGAAATAAAATCCAGATTAAATAGTATTTCAGGATGGTAAGATGATGAGTGCTCAAACACTCATCATTTTTGGTCAAATCTGAGCTGCAAAACATTTAAAAACACTCAAAAACGCATCAAAATGCATAAAATATTCAAGGATCGTGTTTTATATATCTCAAATGCAAAACGTTTAAAAACAAATGAAAAACGAACAAAGTTTGCATAATTGGCAGTTTCAGTCCCCCAACTTTCAAAGATTGGCAAAAATAGTCCCTAGAATTTAAAAATGTGGAGTTTTATCATTCAAGGTCCCTGAAATATTTAAGTTTTCAAAATTGGTCCTTGAATGAATTTTTGGGTAAATGGCAGAAAAGGTCCCTCAAGTTTCAAAATTGGCAAATTTAGTCCCCGGGTATTTAAAAAGTGGAAAATATCAAAAATTACCCTTGTACTATTCATACTTGTCAAGATAGGTCCTCATGATAACTTTTGAGAATTTACACTTTCAACCCTTCAAAATCAGAAAATTACATAGTTGGTCCTTGGGCTTAAACCTTATACAAACCAACCGGACCCTTAGTTTATATACTAAACCCAACACCCTTATTTACCCAACCCATTAAACATCCCAATCCCAGCCTGTGGCCCAAATTCCTTATCAAAAGCCCAAACCCAAAACAACCCAAACCCCATTTATTAAACCCCGGTCAAACCACGGTCAAACTCATCCCTAACCCCCCTTTTCCCTCCCCTAATCCTCCATTACCCTAAAACCTCAAAACCAGGGAGGTTTGTCCTCCCCACATGGCTTTCTCACCTTCCTTGTTCCCCCCAGTACACCCAGCAATAAATACTCCCACCTATAACTACCTAACCAACCCAATTTGTAGTTTACCTTTTCCCGCCAAAAAGCATTTCAAGGGCCAGGATTAAAAGTAGCCATCCAATGGCCATTATTCAGTGTGGGAATGAGAGAGAAACACCACCAAGTCCATATAAGTGAAGAAAAGAGGAAGAAGAAGGGGGCAGTTAGTAGTAGTAGTTGTAGTGTAGCTTAGAATGTCGTTTTAGTGTAATTTTCCCTTTTCAGTGTAATTTTCATTTTAAAGATAATGTACTAAGTTTCCTCAGTGTATTCTAAACCTTTTTCAAGCATCAATTTTAGTTTGTTAATCTGTTTTCAGTTTATGCCAATTTTCACTTAAAATCCCATGTAGCTCTTTTGTTGTTAAAAGTTGTTGATTAATGGTCCTGTGAGTTCATTTAAGTTATTTATAAGTCTTACAAGCTTTTTAAGCATTAAAACTAGTTTTAGCTCCATAATCTCAAAAATACTAAAAATTCATAAAAAATAGTGTAAAATAAGAAATTCAGTGTGAAGAAAGAAGAGGCAAAGGAAACCTGTGGATTTTGGATTTTCATGGTTGTAGTACCTCAGGGGAGGTGTTAGGACAAGTTATTGGTCCTTGGTTACTTATTTCTCAGTCTTGATCAATTGTGAGCTCTTTAATCACCATTTTTGCTTTTTACTGTTCTAGTGCTCATACACTGCTTACCCTTGTTTCTTTATGCCTATTTGTTGTTTGTTAGTCATAAAATTGCCTTTAATCTATTGCTTGTTCATCAGTTTCATTGGTTGCTCAGTTTTCTCATTTTCACTATCAATATGCTCAATCTTGGTTAACTTGGTTAATGATGTTATTGTTTGTGTTATTTAGCTTAAATGCATTTATTTTAGCATATTAGACCCTTAGTAATCAGTTTTATGGTATAATTTTGTCTAAACCTTTGGAAATCACAAAATCAGTTTGAAAAAGGAGTGTTTGGATTTGCTTTATTAACTGTGATAGAGGGTGTTTGTGGTGTTGTTCTTGTTTGATGTACATCACAATAGGTCCATATAACTCAGTTTAATCATAAAAACCAAGTCTCCATTGTTCAAAAGTCAAAATTCTCTTTGATTCACTCTCACAGTTTCACTGTTGGTTTTTCATGTTCCAAAATCACTTAGATCTTTGCATCAGTTGTTCATTTAGCATAATTTCATTTCATGATAGCTTTTAACATCATTTTTAGTTAATTATGATCAATCAAAATCCATTAAAGTCAACTTTTCAAGAAAATCTCAAAAGTCAAAACTCCTAGTAATAAATTTTTGAATAAATTTTAGAATTTCTTGTAGGATTTAATATTTGCTTTTAGGATTTGTTCTTGTGGGATATTGTTCATTTGCTGCTTGTCTTCACTTTAGTATTTTTTATAATTTTTATCTAGTTGATTAAACTACTTAATTCTTTGCTTATTCTAGTCTATTTTTCTTAAGTGTGCTCTGTGCCAGATTCATTAGCTCAACTTCTTGAGCTTGTAGATTATTCATTAGTGAGTATTAGCTTTTGAATCTTGTTGTTTTTAGAAGCCCTCCTGGCCAGCTACATGTCCCTTTGCTTAATTTTCCCTTTGTATGCTTATCCTTGTGCTTAAATTTGCTTTTCAAATGACCTTACTGAGAATTCCACACTGACTCATCAGTGTGGATCACCCAACTTCATAAGCTTCTTTTGAGCTTATATGTGGTACTCAGCTGGAGCTTATTGGCTTTTTGTGAAGCTCTTGCATCTAGCTTGTAGGTTCCAGGCTCCCTTTAGGCTTTTAAGCTTATTAGATAAGCTATTTTAGGCCTGCTTCTTTCCCTTTGAGCCTGTTTGGTTCTCAGCATTTTGTATTTGCTCATTTGGCTTTTTTAGCTTATTTCAGTGGCTTATTCTTGTTGTTTCTGCTTTTCCTAAGTATATCCCTTTGGTCTTAGCTTATTTATTCCCTTGGTTCAGTAGTGAGAGCTTTTTGATAGCTTTTTCAGTTTCCAAATTCCAATTCAAACTTAAAAGCTCATCTGTGGAGATTTTAAGCTTGCACTTAGCTTATTTTTAGGATTTAAAAATATTGTCTTTAGTAAAGTTTGCTACTTTTGATGTTAAAATGTGTTTGTAAAAGAAAAACAAAAAAATAAAATGTTTTCAAAAAGTGTCATGAGTGGGATTTGAACTCTGGTCGTTTGGTCCGGTCCTCAAAGCTACCTCGTGCACCATCTCCCCTAGCATACACCTAGTGTTTATATTTCCTTCTTTTATTTTTATAGTCAACATTTTCCTTTTAGCTTATTATCTTAAACAACTTATTTTTCAGCTTATTTTTAAGCTTTTCATAACTTTTATATTTTTCCTAGCTTTAGTATACTACTAAGTATTTTTATAAAAAGTTTTAGATTTATTACTTTTCATTTACTATTTATTATAATTTAATTTAGTTTAATTAGTATTTAGTTAGTTTTTAATTAATAATAATTAATTAAATAGTCTAAAAAAATATTTTTCTTTTTACAATAATTTTCTTATGTCATTAGGATTGTAAAAATATAATTTTCACTTCCTTAGGATTTTTAATTCTCAACACTCGCATTTTATTTTGTACATTAACGTAATTTTAATTAAACTTTCGCGTTTTTAGATTTGTAAACGTTTCTAGCTAATTTCCTTTCGCGTTCTAGTTCTTATAGCTTATTTAAGCTATTCCCTTTTATTCCTTAGTATAAAAACAATCAAACCCTTTTTCCTGTCCACAATCACCCGATCACAAATCCGTTTTTGATACCATTCACACCTCGTCGGGACATAACGACCCGGGGATACACTGTACTCCTTGGTTAGCATTGTGCCCTGGATTGCTTGACTTGAGTTGACCAAATCCTTGGTCAGTTTTAGTTGACCGTTCAGAGCCAATCATAAGACAACGTTCATAACATAATCTTTGATATTTTCAATAAAACCTCATGATCAACAGATGGTCCTGCTTCGCCAGCGTGCATATATTTGTACACTTGTATGCAGGTCTTGAGTCCAGGAAGCGACTCTCTCTATATTTGGCAACTGCGAGTATACAGTTTACTAACACATGTATTGGCAAAAGATGAATGACAGTAAGCTGTAAACTTATTACCTTTTTCTTCCAAACATATCTAGTCTATCGAGCATAGATCTTTCTCAAGATGTTTCCAAACGGTTTTGACAATTATCGCTGATTTCAACCAATAGAAGAATTAAATATATTAGTCTATGAATTATACTTATGTCATTCAAATGTATTTTTTTGAAATAAGTCATAGGAAACAGCTATTCACATATTCTTTGAAGTGCCTCCTGCATGAAACAGCTACTCTATGAATTATACTTATGCCCATCCTTGATCACCTGTAGGAACAGTTGCATCCTCGTTTACCATTTTTTTCATTTTATGTCTTGATAATGGTAAATGCCTCCTACATGAAAGAAGAAATACATTTGAATTACAGATTTTAATGAAAAGTAGTTAAAAATAGAAGTTGACTATGAAAAATTTAGTCTCTTATTAAGATATTTCAAGAACTACTTACTCCCATTACTCATCATGTTTGCAGGTGCAATTCCATTCGAATCAACCTATGCCATTTTAACACCTGGTTAGCAAAGAAATAAATGTTTAGATTTAGCACCCTGCGTCCCGGAAAAGATACAAACCTTAATAAGTATTTTATTTTGAGTCGTCAAGGCACTGCCAGGATACAAATGAAAATAACACTTTAGTAAAACAGGGACTTCAAATGAATGGGTCCCTAATCGAGCATAGGGACACTATAAGGGTAGCCTGCTTGTTGCGGCGGGATTTTTGGGACCCGCTTGTTGTAGCAGAGCGTCAGTAGGCGATAGTACCCGTTTGACTGTTTCCTTTTTAGTTAAATACTTAAACTTAACCCTGTTGACCCATTAGAAGAGATAAATATAACCCAAGTTGATCCACTATAAGTACATGGATAAATAGGTTATCTGGATGCGTTGATGGGAATAACCAAAATAGACTTACCTACTGAACGATGTTCCGGCAATTAACACCAAAGCTTACATTTGAAATTCCTTCTTGGCCGGATATAATAAGTTCAAGAAGAATGACCCCGAAATTATAGATGTCAATTTTGTCTTTTAAACGGTTTGAAATATAGTACCTACAATATAGAACAACTATGAGAATTTATAAACACTACATAATTATATCAAACACTACATTCGGCTTAATTTTGAAAGAAAGACAAACAATATAGCCTAGAAAACAAAATTCATTCCAAGATAATTAACTTTTGCATATGCTCCATAATTATATCAAAATATGAGATATACATACCTCTAAGGGGAGAACCGATGTTTTTTCTGGCTAATATGAATTTCTGGTGGGAATGTGGGATGGAACTCGTGTCTCCGCATGTACCTGGTTACAATCTTTATTAGAGATATGAATATGTAATTTTGTATGTTTCCAGCTCCCTAAGATGATAATAATAATAATAATAATAATAATAATAATAATAATAATAATAATAATAATAATAATAATAATAATAATAATAATAATAATAATAATAATAATAATAAATGTTCTTTAATCACCATTGAAACCTTTTTTCAAATCATTGAATCCTTCAGTAAAAAAACCATAAGCCACATCTGTTCCTTAACAGTATTTATCAAATTTCAAATCATCTATTCAAAATCCAAACCTATAGTACAAACTCTTTATCAGTTCTTTGAATGTCGACCAAATGGGTCAAACAATTTCAAGGCACAACAAAATCTATTTCTAGCATAAAACCTTAAAACCACTTTATTTTCTAAGAACAACCAGTGTTTTGGACCAACCGAGCTAACCCATGACAATAAGAAACCATTTTGACCCATTTACCGACCCACCCAATTTGCCAGTCCCATCTAAAGGCAATATCAAATGGTTGTCGGTATACATCAAAGGTACTAATTTACCTTTACAATCGCAAACAACTTCCGTAGACTTTTCTGCAATCCTAGCTAAATGATGATATCCAGGATAGTATGAAGATAAATCATCTCATCAAGTTGCCTACACTTTCCTTGATCATCTCCGTTCTGCATCAACCACACAATTGCAGATATTAGAGATCCTAGTATACACGCCATAGATGGTCGATAAATACACACGTCTACTTATACATAAATAGAACATTTGATACAAAGACTGGAAAAACCTAAGCTGGCGCACACTATAACATAGAAACTACATAATTTCACCATACCAAACCATATATCTACAGCAATAAAAGTGGTCGAATAAACAGGTGTAACATGAATTTATTTCTGAAAAAGTGGTTTAAGCCTTAAATAAACCAAAACTACCAATTATTCGTGATATTTGATAGAGGGGTCCTTATAACATGAGAAGTTATCTGTAGATGCACCAACTTTGACATGCTAATTCTTCGTTTCTTGATGACAGAAATATTTTTCTAATCCACATCATTTAGTCATATAGTATTTCAAATAAGTTCATAAGCTAATTATCCAAACACCCCTCAAACATTTTGTGTTTTAATCTAAAACAACTCATAAGGCTATTGTATTTTACGTAATAAAACATAAAGCAAGTTCAAACAACACGAGATAGGGCTGTCNCTTTTTTCAAATCATTGAATCCTTCAGTAAAAAAACCATAAGCCACATCTGTTCCTTAACAGTATTTATCAAATTTCAAATCATCTATTCAAAATCCAAACCTATAGTACAAACTCTTTATCATTTCTTTGAATGTCGACCAAATGGGTCAAACAATTTCAAGGCACAACAAAATCTATTTCTAGCATAAAACCTTAAAACCACTTTATTTTCTAAGAACAACCAGTGTTTTGGACCAACCGAGCTAACCCATGACAATAAGAAACCATTTTGACCCATTTACCGACCCACCCAATTTGCCAGTCCCATCTAAAGGCAATATCAAATGGTTGTCGGTATACATCAAAGGTACTAATTTACCTTTACAATCGCAAACAACTTCCGTAGACTTTTCTGCAATCCTAGCTAAATGATGATATCCAGGATAGTATGAAGATAAATCATCTCATCAAGTTGCCTACACTTTCCTTGATCATCTCCGTTCTGCATCAACCACACAATTGCAGATATTAGAGATCCTAGTATACACGCCATAGATGGTCGATAAATACACACGTCTACTTATACATAAATAGAACATTTGATACAAAGACTGGAAAAACCTAAGCTGGCGCACACTATAACATAGAAACTACATAATTTCACCATACCAAACCATATATCTACAGCAATAAAAGTGGTCGAATAAACAGGTGTAACATGAATTTATTTCTGAAAAAGTGGTTTAAGCCTTAAATAAACCAAAACTACCAATTATTCGTGATATTTGATAGAGGGGTCCTTATAACATGAGAAGTTATCTGTAGATGCACCAACTTTGACATGCTAATTCTTCGTTTCTTGATGACAGAAATATTTTTCTAATCCACATCATTTAGTCATATAGTATTTCAAATAAGTTCATAAGCTAATTATCCAAACACCCCTCAAACATTTTGTGTTTTAATCTAAAACAACTCATAAGGCTATTGTATTTTACGTAATAAAACATAAAGCAAGTTCAAACAACACGAGATAGGGCTGTCATTCGGGTTGACCCGGCCGGGTTCGGGTCAACTCGGGTCAAGCCTCCAAAAAAACATACCCGAACCCGACCCTTTTTAGAACTCGGGTCAACTCGGGTTCGGGTCAATCGGGTCGGGTCAACTCGGGTTCGGGGTCAACCCGAGTATTTATACATTGTAAAGTGTTAGTTTAGTCGGGTCAACTCGGGTTCGGGTCGGGTCAAGGCTAAAAAACATACCTGAACCCGACCTTGTTTAGCACTCGGGTCAATTCGGATTAACCCGATTGACCCGAATATGATTTTTGACCCGAGTTGACCCGAACCCGGTCGGGGTTTTATGACACCCCTAAACATGAACATGGTATTTGATACTCTAAAACTAAACCGTGACAACCCAGCTGACCCATAATTCTGAGTGTCCTGTTTTGACCCCCATATGTTCCGACCCCTAACCCGTATTGACCCAAAACCCAACCCAATAGATTCAATTTGTGGATAAATATGCATTGTGTCTCTCTAATGCCTGTAAACTCTCATACGGAAGCATTTTTTAGTTTCCTGTGGAGCGTTTGGGATTGCTGATTGAAACTGATATGGGCTATCAAAATAATAAACTTATATCAGCAACTCCACCACCATTAGCAAGCTAATGCCATGTTTTCTCATTAACATATTTCTTTTACTGGGTTAATACTGCTTACCTTTCTATCAATGTTCTCACATTATAAAAAAAACTATTCAAAATACCTCAAGTTGTTGACTTTGCATCTTGCTGATGACATTTCAGCCTTGCTTTTTTCTTTGAACATCATACTTGGAAATGTTGGAAGGTTTTTAGGTTTTAATATCAGGAAAAATAAAAATAAAAATTGATTTCAGCGCCGACATTGAAATACGAACTGTTTGTTTTGGCCTAATATAAGCAGAAGCAGTATGTGTATCCAAATTACACAAATAAGCTGTGGAAACTAGAAGGGGGGTTGAATAGTTTACCGGTTTTTAAATTCGTTTTACTTTTTGGAAACTTAACGTGTAATCAATATATATATACTAATATGCAATAAGTAAAGAAGAGTTAAGAACAATCAAACCACAACACAATCGTTTATCGTGGTTCGGTCTACAAGGACTCTTTTTCCTTGCCCTACTCCACGCCCCGAGTATCCAACTCGAGAGTTAATCTCACTAGTCAACAAGCTCCTTTAACACCGGTGGAGAAACCTTACACGTCGCTTACACAATCTTTTCCGACACAAAGCTAAATGTCGAGTACTTTTACAAGGGCACAACCACTCCCGTTTCACTATGTATTTTGAGGACTAAAATACTAACCGATCACTCTATAATGAATACACTCAATGGAACAATAATAACAACACTAGTATACACACTTTGTACACTACACAAGTATTCCGACTTTGCTTGGAGACTTGAATGAATTTTGTGATCTTCTTGCTACAAAAGAATCTCACAAGAATGAAGTATGAATATGTTAGATGTAAGTATGGAGAGTATATGCAATGATATGTATTAGAAGTGATGAAAGAATAAGCTTGGAATGGCTTGCTATTTATAGGAAAACAAGATCAGTAGACCACGGATCCGACGGAACCAAACGTATGGTTCCGTCCTTGTTGTCGTTTGGATCCGTGGATCTCTGACAACATATCTTCCATAAAATCTTACAAATCTAACCAAAGATCTTACCATATCTTCCATGGATACATTGAGTGTATATCTAACTCAAATCTTCAACAAATCTTAATAAGATCAAGCTACAATACAAGAAACATGATGCAATGTATGATGTAATAAAAGATTTCTAAATATGATTAAAAATCATTTTAACTAGAAGTAATAAGAACAAGTTAAAGGTTATGTTTATGTCTAAACAAAATGTGTAAAATACTTAAACTCATGTTTATAACTCGTTGCTAAACTTTACCTTATATTTTGTCGTTAACAAAACATGGTAAAAGATCGTAAAATATAAATAACGTTTTTAGGACGATATTTGTATTAACATAAGCAACCCCAAACAGCCTCTAAAAACCTAACGAATAACTACCTGATTAAACAAACCACCTTAACAACTTTACTCGATCATTAAAGCCTGTGTATATAATGGTAATAGATATTTGGTAAGCCAACATGGAGATGACCAACTTTCTTGAGTAACTAAAATGTTATGGGTTGTGTTTTAACATATACGCATCAAAATCCACACACTAATACAAATTATATAGATAAAATAAAATGCTTGAACATCTTCTCTTGATAACTCAGTTAGTCCACATTCAAAACCATGTGTTTTATGAAACACTCATGTAGTGGTGTAATTGCCTAAAACTCTTAGCACCTGGACAAACTGAAAGATGATCCGGTTCATCACAAGCAACCTATAAAGATAAAATGGGTAAAGGCATAGATATAATTATTGAACATGAACATATTTGAATTTGAGAATGTTGAGACCAGAGATTACATTTGAAATTGTTAAAATCAATAATATTAAATAATTTATCATTGAGCTTTTAAACAAAGACGTTATAGTCACAAAAGGTATGCTCTTATTCAACATATTATCATAAGCCAGTTACAAATTGCCTGAGGTGAAAGATACTACTAAGTACTAACCTTCTAATACTTAAGCATTTTATTGCTATATGAACAACACTTAAAAAAGGAACATTGTAAGACACTAAGTCATGTCGATCACTCACATCATTCACGCAAGGCTCACATAGATGTAAGCAAAGATAAACCCTACAACACCATACCACACAATAATCAATTACTCCGTATCATATTATATGTTGCAAAACGGGTCAACCTGTAAAATTTTTGAGTCTTATATTTTATAAATTATTAGTGCTTCAAATATGAATAAAAAAAATATTTATAACAAAAGCGACCTAGAAAGTTTATGCAATAAAAACACTTTGAGAATTTTCTATAGTTCGACCATTTCATCCCTATTAGGCCAGTTTCCTTTAAGCTAATCCTCTAATTTAACCATTTTGACCCACTAAAGAGGAAACATAACCCGCATTGACCTACTCATAAACTGATGGGTTGAAATTGCTCCTATATCAAAAAAACATTAAAATCTTATGGAGCGATATGAATAAGCCTTTGTAACGACCCATGTATGCACTAACGTGAAGAGAATGGTAAATATACTTATTATATTGTTAATGCAGTCGAGAGCAATTCATGAATTAGACTATAGAAAAAAGCAAGAATATGATTACAAAAAATATTATTCAATATGTGATCTAGGAGGATTTATGCAAGAAAAAAACTTTAGGAATTTTAATAGTGGCCATTTCAACGTATTAAACCCGCCATCTAAGTTATTGTCTAATTTTTCAAGTTTTACCCGTTAAAGAGTAAACATAACCCCGAATCAAACCGTCCTGAAATTAATGGTTCAAAATTTCCCCTTTATTGAAAAGACTTGGAATCTTATGGAACTACATGAATAAGACTTTCTTGATAGCATATGCATGCAATGACTTGCAGAGAAAAGTATATTTACTAATTAAATATATATTGTCATGATACACGAACATATTTAACTCACTCATAACAAACTTGGGTCATGATAAGTTTTAATTAATAAGCAAACTTGATTCATTGTATTGTAGGTGGATTGTGTTTTCAATATCAAGAGTTGAAAATGAATGTTTTTAAAATTTAGCACTACTAATAACAAATTGCTTTTGAAGGAAGTCAAACGGTACCAAAATGGCTTCATAAATATATTACACATTTAATAAAAATTCAGACACCTAAAAGTCATCAAGACTGAATTTAGAAGATAGATTTTTCTTATTGTTTTCATGGGTTACCATCCACTCACACAATGGTGTAAACAAAATTTAGATTTTAAAGCTTCTGCGCACATTAAGTAACAAAGATATATGCACCAGAACACATAAGACTTTCAATTTCATGTGGGACATTAACATTCATAAAGTATTCTTGATGCACTTACAAACATCAGATTTACTCATGATTTGATTATATATAAACTGGCATGGTCATACTTTTTCCTAAACTCTTAAAAATCAAATTCATTTAAAGTTTCTTGCCAAAATCATACTTCATATGCAAAAAATTTTGTGAGATAGATCTTACACTTTTATTAGGCAGTTAATGAGAAGTTCCCGAATGGTGATGTCCTTTTCAAGACCCGTAATCAAACCCAAATCAACTGCATATAAAAAAACAGAAATAAAATAAACATTAAGTAACATGTAATACAAATCAAATTCTAGTAAGTACATACTAAAATTACAGTTTTATAGTAGCTCATCGTTTGATGAGGTCAATCCGAACCTCTATACTTAGTAATTTATCTACTGTGCACATGAGCCCAAGGACTCCCCACAACCTACAATACATTTACATTGGGTCATTTAAAATTAATGAAAACGACACATAAAAAAAATATAACTTCCAGTGAGTTTCACAACACAAATATAAACAATCCGAATGAAGATCGTGGATCAGTTCACGTGGTTATTTACTTATTGTTTCTAAATAATTTGAACTATGAGATTATCTGAAAAAAATTGAGTAATTGAGATAGCACATGAAAACTAATGAAAGATTCTGTCATTATATACATATAATACATGCCCAATTGCATAGAAATAGTTTGTTTGAACTATTAGAGTCTCGACCAAAAATATGACCCATTTGACAAATACTACGTAAAAAAACAACCAATTTCGACCCATAACCGTAAATAGTTACTCGGCTACAACATTTCACTATGTAACAAAACTTGTATCCACATTAATAAAAATTCATAAATTAAACCCTGCCCCATGATTCATTCTCAAACAATTAAATGTAAACCCAAACATCATAGAATATGGAAATCTTAATTTGAAACCATGGTGCCATTGATATTCAGCTAAAAAAATTCCCACTTTAATAGGCAACAGTTTGTACACATCAAGAAAACACATTAAAAAATATTTGGTAAAGAAAAATGCTAAAAACTTACCTTTATAAGTGTGCTTTGAAGGAGGCACATCACTAAAAACTCATATCCAAACTCAAAAAACCTGCACATAACTACTGTTATGAACCTAAACTTAAAATCAGAAAATAGACGGATCATCATCATTCGAATATAATCAATTAGATAGATAGAATCCGAGCAGATGAAAAGTAGAAAAATGAAAACGATTCATTAAAAAAACACATAACACAAATTAACCTTTAAATCCAGGAAAACACATTTCGGATCCTTCAATTGTGCTCTTTCATTTGCTTCAATTGTGTGACCTGGAACATATCAGAAAGCCAAATTTGCAAAATTGTCTTTTGCGACTGTTATAAACCGAAAAAAGAAAAAAAAATCCTAAATATCACAATGAAATCAAGGTCATCAAGATTAAAAAACAATAAAAAAAATAGACTCAGAAATATTGCTTACTGATGGAGAAAATGGATTTGCTAATTACGGTTTATGAATGATATTGTGTTTGCTAATTAGGATAGTGAGTTTTGTGTTTGGGGCTTTGGGTCACAACCGGTGAAGGCGGACCGAAAATGGGAAGAGTTGGAGTGTGGCCCGAAAATTGGGTGGCTTCCCTCGTAAGTTTAGTGATTTTATTAATTTCCCATTAGTGTTTATTTCAAATCAATTAAGTAAAATGACTAATGTAGACATCCTATAATTTCAACATTGTTTTTTTAGAGGGGTATTCATGGTCTTTTTCAAGTGTTGTATATTAGAATACTAGCTTAAAGACCCGTTGACACCGGATTATTTTTTAAAGAAATAGAGAAAATGAGAGATAAGAAAAGCAATAACGTAAACTTGTTCCATTAATAATATCAAATAAACAACGATATAATTTTGGAAGGTTGGACGACGATAAATGACGATTTAGATTAATAAATGTCCATTCCGATGTTTTGTCCAAATCTGAGCATTAGATACGACAATACGTGATTTATTCGATAAACAGATAGATACGATAAACAACCTAGTTTGTAAATAGTAAGCAAATAAACATGCATGAATCATATTGTCCACCAGGTGGATGCGTTGAATAGGAAATGTATGCAGTTAACGTCAAACAATTCAAAAATCCATATTCAGTCCATGAGCAGGTAAAAATGAAAAAAAAAAAAAAAAAAAAAAAAAAAAAAAAAAAAAAAAAAAAAAAAAATAAAAAAAAAAAAAAAAAANTAATAATAATAATAATAATAATAATAACAATAATAGAAAACACATTGTAAACATCTTTTAATTCTAATTGTAGTAACAATTTATTTCGTTATTTTTGACTATACATTTGGTTGTTTGCAAACAATTTTATTTCTTGTTCAATACCATTATTAAGGACTTGCAACATGAATCAAATCTGTGAGCAAAGAACATGGACACATTTTGCTTATGAATTTGATGAATAGTAAAACAAAGATGCAAGTATATATGAATTTAAAACATCATAACATTCCATTCAACTAATGTGCTTGATTAGAGAAATGAAGAATAACAAAAAACTGGATAAAAACTTAAGGATTTTTCATTAACATCATTGATGAAAATCTGAAAGTACATCAAAAGAAAAATTACACATTCTTAAAACTTAATCATCTAATTTCGGAGATTTCTCCCTGTCAAAGGCCAAGTGTGCTTCTTCGTAAGACAATCCATCCAAGGAAACATCGGTGGAGTCATCTTCCTCATGAGCAACTAAAGCCTTGGACCGAGAAAACTCTTTCTCATCTTTAGCAAGATGAATACTTGCTTCTTTGGCTGCTTTTTTCTTCCTTTCATCATTCAACCACTGCAACAAAACATTGATATCCAATTCTTCTTCTTGACCTACACATAATATACGATTATCAAACATTAAAAAGTTAGAATATGTATTAGAGATTAAGCAGTGCATTTTCAAAGTATTATTAGTCCTATCCAAAAGAAATGAATCACAAATTTGTAGAAACCTTTATCTTCTTCTCCACGGCTGGAAGACTCTCCATGAACACGCTTCTTCCTGAAATGAAAGAAACATGGGATTTGTAATATATAGAACTTTGTGAAAAATATAAAACCAAATCTGTACATAACGAATCTATGAACATACTTGGATTTTTTGTTAGTTGAAGAACCTCTCGATCTCTTTTTGTTTCCTGACATTGTTGATGAGTTTTTTTTGCAGGTTTTGGTGATAACAAATGATTTGTGATGTTTGATTCATGGCAAGGCGTTTTAAAAAGAGATATTGGAATTCAAATCGTCCACTGATTTAATGATGGAAAGGATTTATGTTTCCAAAATGTAGATGTGAAATGATAATCATAGGAGGGAATTTTGGAAGACTCAAAAGCATTTAATGGTTTTTTTTAAAAAAAAGTTTTAATTGTCTACTATTTAGTTTCCAAAATGTAGATGTGAAATGATTAATTTTTTTGATACATGTCTTGTTGTATATTAAGTTTGTTACATAAACAATGTAATTAGACTTGTACTAAATGCATGGTTTTTATACACTTAAACATTGTATAAAGTCTACTTATAAGCAATGATTCAAGCAAACATGGTTGTACTATTAAGGGGAAATTAAACATTAGTATACTTATATGCATAATATTCAAAATTATATACCAATGTATGTAGAGTTGATACAACATTGTTTTGATACAATTATAATACGACAATGAGTATACTGATGATATATAATGAATACACATCGAACCTTGTTCATAGGCCTTCAAGTACTTCCTTGTATACAACATTTGTAGTAGTTTTAGACAAATTGCCATGCTCATCACAAACGACAACCTTCAAACCACTTTTGCTTTTAACTCTTGAGACAGCAACTTATAGCTGTCCATGTGTGAAAACAGGTCGAGGGAGGTACAAACCAACTCTTGCTAATGATTGACACTGGCTCTTGTTAATTGTCATTGCAAATGAAACGGAAATAGGAAATTGTTTTCTGACAATCTTAAGCGGTAAACGCTTATCGGACGGAGTAACCCTCAACCTTGGTATGATTACTGTCTTTCCAAAGTTGGTTTCGTTAATGATACAGGCGTGAATAGAAGTTCTTGTTAATTTAAGAACTTGGAGCCTTGTCCCGTTACACAATCCATTGGCTTGATCAATGTTTCACAACAACATAATCGGGACTCCAACTTTTAAAGCAAGTCTATGGTTTGGAACACCTGAAAACTTCAATCCATTTATAAATTCTGGGGAGAAAACAGATTGATCAATGCCGGCGCCACGTTCAGTTTTGTCAACGCTGTCACAACTAAGGTAAACCATTTCTTCTCCTGGAAACTTGGCCAACAGGCGTTCATTTATGCTGTCTACGACTTCATTAGTAGGAGCAAGGATTGCCTTTTCCTGAAAGTAGGTCGGATCATCAATGTTATCCAAAAGGTTTGGATAAGTGAAGTCAATAATAGATTGAACCGGATCATCAGCTGCATCTATTAAAATTTCACGTGGCACATCTATAGAAACCTCGCCGTCATTTGGATCTCCCACTTCTCCGTCTCCGACTTTCAATATCCAGTCTGCAAATTCCCGTATTTCGTTCACATCTTCAGGGCGTGATCCCACAGTTAGCCTCATGTTCGCTGTCAGCTTAAGAACGGTGCAGTATTCCCACAAGTAAGATTTCCTCAAAGAAGCAGTTACAATGTCTTCTCGGGATCCTTTAGGAATAACAGGTAGTATCTGTCTAAAGTCACCGCCAAAAACCATTGTCATTTTCCCAAAAGGGTCTTCACACGTATCGTACCTGCTCCTACGAAGTATATCTCTCAAAGACCGATCTATTGCTTCGAAGCAAAGCTTATTTGCCATGGGCGCCTCATCCCATATAATAAGCTTACATTTCTTTAACATTTTCCCAAGATCGCTTTGAGCACTTATAGAGCAAGTAGAAGTCTCGTCCACATTGATAGGAATATGGAATCTTGAGTGAGCAGTTTGTCCTCCCGACATTAATAAAGACGCAATACCACTGGATGCCACATTCAAAACTATATCACCTCTTCTTCTAATGCCCGCAGCAAGCGTCTTCCATAAGAAGGTCTTACCCGTACCACCGTAACCATAAACAAAGTACACTCCTCATGTTCCTGTGTCAACCGAGTGTACTATGGTGTCATAAACATTCTTCTGTTCTGTGGTCAAAGAAGCGTACAGGCGTTCGTATTCAGATTGTAACTCCACCGGGTTATAATCTGTCTCATCATGTATAAGTCGATTACCAAAGTCGGTTATGTATGTTTCATCAGGATAAGGCATCTCAGGCCAATGCCACAAAGTTGTACCTCTTGATCTAAGTAGTTGTTCAATATAGTACAAAGCCACATTTTTTTTCGTCGTCACTGATAATCAAATCTGCATCAAATAAAGGTAACGTGAGTATTTAATTGTTGTACAAAGTAACAATACCATTACACATTTTGTGAGACAAAATATGGGCTATACAAAGATAAAAGATATTTGATGACAGTTGCATAAAACAAAATTTGAGGCAAACATATTCTTTAAAGAAATGTGTAAGAGGTTATACTAACAAAGAGTTATTGTATGATATTACCTGGAATTTGTAAAATCTCCCTTCTCTTATATTGAACATCTTGCGCAAGCAAATGCCATGTTTGTAACCAAACAGTCAAAGGAGTGGTGAGTTCCTTTTGCGAAAGCAATGTCACAAATAGGTCACGAAGATGTTCAGGATGTGCCCAATGTGTTGCGTCTTTAATACTCTCAACATACTCCTTGTCGTCTTCTAAAAGGCCCGCTGCGTAGCAAGCTTCTTTGTAAGTTGGATAAGTTATACCATTAACCTTTTTAATGTCATTGTGGTTCCTACAACCTTTTGCACTATTTAGAAGCATCCTGCAATAGTAAGCGTCTCCTGTTGATATAGGTACGCTGTGAATTCTTCCAATCGATCTTCCTTGCTTCCTATGTGTCCAAATTCTTTTAGGAGCGTTCCAGAAAAATTTAGTGGGAAACTCAGCATACGTTAGATCCCTTGCCGGCGGATACTCTTCATTCATCCTCATCCAACCATCAAACATATCAGCCCCAACTGTTTGCTTTTGAACGGCTGTTTCGAGATCAGCGTCTTCGTCATAGACAACTTGCTGCTCACCTTCAAGATGAAAGGACAACCTCTTAACAGATGGTGTTCTATAATGAATCTCAAAACCAAATAGCCGCCACGCAGCCTCGCAAGCGGATAGGTATCTGCAATCTAAGAACGCCCTTATCTCGTCAATAGGTTTATCAATTTGTTGACCATCTTCCGTGGTAACAGGTTCATACAACTGTGCCGATACTCTATCCGGACCCTTGTTTATATACTTAAACAAATATTTGATTGACCCCGTCTGGTTGCACCACTCAACGTTAATGTAGCATTGGTAGCATTTTAGAAGCTGAGCATTATACGGGATGACATAACTGTTATGTAACTTATGTCCACTCTTTTCCACATATTTTCTGTTGTCAGGTCTTTTATAAACAGGGTAACCATCTGCGTCTACTGAACTACGTTGGGTGAATTTTTTGGGGAAGTGTCTCGTACACTTACCTTCGGAACTACAAACCATGATTGGGTCATCCGCACCGCAAGGACCATGCATCATAAAATCAGACACTAACTTGTACAAATCTGGGTCGTTTTCTTTATCTGGTATCTCGGCAGATATGTGTTTGTCAATCTGATCTGCGTTTGGAACCTTCTCATCCCTATGCAAGAATAAGCATACATGCGCGTGCGGAAGTCCTCTTTTTCGAAACTCAACAGTATATACAACTGCGAAATATCATAAACAAAAGTTACTTAAACATTTATTATTAATATTATTTTGCATACAATTTGTTACATAAAAATATACATTGGTAAAGGTTTATGTATAGTACATGCTTGAACGCGACCAAATAAATGCATCTCTTTCAAATCCTTCATCAACTGGTCCAGCTTCATTTTAAAAACCCTTGTAAGCACATCGGGGCGATCTGAAGATGGAAGGTTATGCTCTCGAATAAATCTTCCAATCTCCGGCCAATTAGGATTGCACATTACTGTTATGAACAAATCCGGACAACCGTACCATCTACACAATGCCATAGCATCCATATAGTTTTGCTTCATGTACCTTGGTTCACCGGTAAATGTAGAAGGCAAGACAACTGGCTTTCCAAGAGCTGTGGGGTCTGTGTTTCCAGATGTGATGCTATGACGGATATTTGAGTACGTATCACACCTAAGTTTTGACTGTTTTGATCGATGGAAATACAACCGCTCAGTCTCAACCATAGTGTAGCCGTCCACAAGAAACTGCTGAAACAAACGACCTCCACGCGTGAATAAATTTTCTTGATTAGGGCGATCCATAATGTGATAAGAAAACCACTGCCGCATAGTAACTGTTTTGTCATTCTTGTCCTTCTTATCGGTGGTTCTCTGATCTGTGGCCATCTGTTTACCCTTCTTTCTCAGAGGTATATTCAAATGATAACCATCTTGGGCACGGGGCATCAACAAAGGGTACTGCAAGGGGAGTTACATAGGATGGAAAATATTTATACGTCGCAAACCTTCGCCACGCTTGTCTATGATAATATCTCTTTGTTCCGCGCATGAATCGAAGTCACCTACAATAAGACCAGCAACCTCGTTGGCAGTGGGAAGATTGTAATTCCGTCCATCCTTTCCTCGCTTTGCAATAAGTTTTATTTTGATATTCTGCTCGGCGTCTTCCGTGTATCGGTCACGTGCCCTTCTAAAAGTTTGCACCAACTCACTCGAAGTGTCTAAAACTTCTCTTACTTCATTGATAATGTTCCGATCGATAGGATGCTTTGAATTTGAAGGACCGGATGATGACGAAGAATTGCTGCATATTAGTAATTTTAATTGGTTAAACGAAAAATCAATAAATGTGTTTAACCAAAAATGATAATAATTGCAACGTAAATTACCTTAATGCTTTTGCTCTATTTTCATCTTCGTTTGCTGTGTCATATATATACAACTGTACAAATTTCGGAGGAACACCTGGTTCCGAAGCAAACTACCAATACTATGGTATGTTTGACCATGCAACCGGAAAACATACGGAGCACGGCCTCGTCTATTTATTGAATCGTCAATCTTCCCACCCATAGAAGTAAAAGAGAACATGCTATTATATGTTCTAATGTTTTTTCTGAAATTCTGACTCTTTGCATCGTCATTAAAGAATAAATCGTGTAAAGGCTTTGGAGCCGGAGGCGGTTGTTTAATAGAAACTTTTCCCTTGCTACAGCATATACTATACGCTTTGTTTGTTAGATTCCCTTGGTTTCCTTTTCGGGCTTCAGCTTCCCATAGCAAAGCATGACATTCTTTACACTCAAATGTAGGATCACCATGGTCGTAGTACTCTGAAAAAAATGAAAAATCTTGCTTAAATAATGTGCAAATGAATTATAATATACCCTTTTTCATGAAAGTTCAAAACAATATATATACTACACTATATTACTATATATTATAATCATATTATACCCGACTAAATATATATATATATATATTACTATATAATTATCATAACGTCAGTATATAACCATACTATATATATTATACCGATCTATACATATCTACTGAGTACTATATATACTTCGGATATACCAAACGTATTTGTCGATTATACTTTTCTGACATTTCCATCATCGGTCATGTAGATTATACTAACGGGCGTTGGAGTTGTTAAGAAGGTCTCTTCATCGTTTTGTTCGTCTTGATGACTCAGCCAACTTCCGTAAGATGAATTTTGTGTCATTATAGAGGTAACTGGTTCTTTGAACC
>LBNU01002579.1:43000-58753 GCA_014162995.1 Artemisia annua | reverse complement strand
AGTATATATATATATATATATATATATATATATATATATATATATAAATATATATATATATATATATATATACATATATATATATATATATACCTTCGGATATACCAACGTATTTGTCGTATACTTTTCTGACATTTCCATCATCGTCATTAAGATTAAACTAACAGGCGTTGGAGGTTGTAAAGAAGGTCTCTTCATCGTTTTGTTCGTCTTGATGACTCACCAACTTCGTAAGATGAATTTTGTGTCATTATAGAGGTAATGGTTCTTTGAACAACCGATGTTGATGTGTTGTTGGTACGTTGATTAACCTTATGAGAATCGGGTGTTTGGAAAGAAACTGAAAACAACATTAATAGAAAAATTAAAACACATTCAATCGTAAACATGTAGTTCAATGATAATATGTTGGGTTTAAAAATTTACCGTTTGATACATTAGTCATGGGAGATTTTCTATGACGTGTCGCGCCATCTGGAGTTGATTGGGTGGTATGTACTACCACAGAATTACGTGTCGCTTTACTACGATGAACATTGTTAACCATGTTGAGAGGAACTGGAGTTTGTGTCACTATAAAAAAAAATGAACTTGCTTACAAAGAGTAATATTCTTAGCTATCGTACGTACAATGCAGCAGTATATTCGTTCTTACAAATTGAGCCTCCAAAAGTCATAGCTCTATTGCACATATTAGAAGAAGGAGTTGTTGAAACATTTTTAGGTTGCTGCGGCGTAAGTGAAACAGGTGCTACGGATATGTGTAAAATAAGGTGTTAGAAGAATAATAATTACTAAGAATATTAATAAGTATTTATCGAAGATAATGTCATAAATGTACCATTTGAAATGTGATCCAATGGAGATTGTCGTTTACGTGTTGCAGGAACTGAAGCTGTTTGGTTACAACTTGTAGGCAAAGAATTGGGCGAGAATGAACCAAGATTTCCGTTGTTAATAGTGTTGCAAACAACAGACCTTTGAGAAACTATAAAGGAATAACATATACATATTACAATGAATAGATATTCTAATTACGTAAGAAGTATAGTATATATATATATGTGTCTAACCAATTGAATTTCCTGAATTTGAGCTTAGTATAACGCCAATGTCAGAAGAAGGTGTAGCATAAGTTATTGGCTGTTGTGGCATAATTGAAACACGACCTGAAGATGTTGTGGAAAAATTTGGTGGAATGTTTGTTCCTCTGATGAACCGGCAAATTTGTTCTTAATATATTACAATAATTAGACAAACATGTTAGACATATAAAGTCAATTTACGGAAAATGCAATATGGAAGTTCGTGTAGAAAATGTATACATATCAAGCAATAAGGAAAGATAGATAACCTAATTGTGATTGAAAATCTGGACTTGTACTTTGCCTAACATGTGTACTGACATTGCGAGTCAAGGGTGATAATCGAGATGGAAACGTCCCAATACTATGTGTGGCCAATATGGGATTTCTTATCTATAAATTTGTTCCTAAATGTATATACAAAAGTTTAGGAACATTCATCTAAGTACAAAGGAATAGGCATATAATCTTGAACGCTTAAACTTTGAAATCAAATTATTATTTAGAGAGTCTTTATACATGATACCTTGACACAATGCCGAACTTGAATCTCTTGATGAGTTTACGAAATTTGATACGTCATTTAAACTTTGAGGGAAATCTGCGTAAGATTATAATGAGAAGTCTTAAAAGGCGATGAATTTATAATATTGATAAGATGTGAGTAAAAAAATTGGTCTGTACTATTTATGTATATAAGTAACTACAGTTAGTAACATCAGCAAGCAGTAGTACATTTCGTAGACGTCGTTATACTTCTTCTCTGCACCATCTTCCTTATCAAATTCAACTTTTTTTCCTTCAACATATTTCTTATCAGACTGGTCATTTTGAGCTAAAAACATAAAATGGAAAAAGCGTATCGCGTTGGGCAGGAAAATAATGTATTAAAAACTATAATTATAAACATAATAATTCCAATGAAAAAAATAATTATGAATCAAACTCATCAGAGTATTGAGGTTGTGAAGATATATTGATTTCTTTTCCTTACTACTCAACTTTTATTTCTTAATGACTTGAAGACTACAAATCATTCTATTTATATAGACTAGACGAGTACCCGTGCATAGCAACGGGATTTTATAACGACAGATAGTTTATTGATAAAAAAAAGTTTATAGGTTATAAACGAAAAATAATAAAAGTTTGAAGATTTGGGAATTAAACATAATGTTTTGAAACCCGGTTCGACCCGGGTGGTTCAGCTGGTTGAACCGTTCCGGTCGAAAAACGGGTTTGAAGCGTCCCGGCTCAACCCGGTTTGTGTTTTAATTGGTTGTATTTAATTTGGTCGATATGTTTTTATTGGTTGTACAATGTGAATAAATCATTGTACTTTTTTAAGTAATGGATAATGTTTTGAAACCCGGTTCGACCCGGTTGATTCAACCGGTTGAACCGTTCTGGTCGAAAAATGGGTCGATTTAAACCGGTTCAACTTGCTAGGTTGGGTCGAAAATGGGTCAAATTAAACTGGGTCAACCCGCCGGGTTTGAAGCGTCCCGGGTCAACCCGATTTGTGTTTGAATTGGTTGTATTTAATTGGTAGATATGCTTTAATTTGGTTGTACAATGTGAATAAATAATTGTACTTTTAAGTATTGGGATGTTTTAATAAGAGTATTAATTACATTTCACTTTCTCTCTCATTTGACTATTGTTGAAAACTCAACATTTCACTTTTGACTATTTTTCTATTATATGTAGTATAGATAGAGGTTAGGTTTAATTTAATTAAAGAAATCAAATAAAAATTAGTTTTATTCCATAATCTTGGCCACGAAATAAATATGAAACCGTTGATAATCATAATTAACCAATCTACATTCATTTTAGACCATGATTTGTTTGAATAGTGAATTATGCTTTTGTTTCTCCAAAAAAATAAGTGTTATGTTAGGAATATGTGACAAAAATAAATATAATAAAGTATGGATGTTGACTTATTAAAAAATATTACATTTTCATATAATAGATTTCCAAACTCTTGAACAGGCCCAATAGTTTCTTAACTTCTCATACAAAGAGCTACAAATTTAAATTATATTGAACCACAACAATGTTCTAAAAGTGTTACAATGTAAGCCTAATCCCAATAATTTTTTTTTAAATCTTGAAGTCTCAGCAACATCTGAAATACATGCAGTCTTCAATAGTAGGCCAATCACCATACCTTCATTCCACTTCCCGAATTTTTGTACCAAAACTTATTGTGCAAGTACCTGTTGAAAAGATAACCAAGGCAACAACAACAAAATCTAACATATTAATGTTAGTATATAAACTGCCAAGCATTGATACTCATATTAAAATGAAAGAGTCTAAAAAACTGAATGGGACTCCCCATTCACAAACAACACCCAAAATGTCTTGAACCATAATTCAAATGCAACAACCAATTGTCTAAAAAGTGATTGGGACTCCCCAATCACAAACGATGGAAATAAAAATGTCTAAATGCAGAATCCATCTGCAATATGTTTTGAACAAATATCCATAAAACCAAATTTAATTCATAAAGTTATTGTAGTCCATCCCTATTCGGCTGCAAAGCCATCTTCAAGGATTTTTCTCCATTTTTATGTCCACAATTTTCCTTTTGGTCTTTGAACACTCAGTGCTTGGTTCCGCATCAGAAGCCCGTTTACCGCTACTGGTCTTTGCAGGAGGACTTGTGGCAGTACTTTTCAACACGTTGGTTGGTGTAACAGTCTCATCGGTTTGGGATTCAAGATCCTGCAAGTAAGTGGATCTTATGTTATTACATGTGTTACATAAACTTATTATCTTATATTACATGTATGAAGGACTAATGACTTACCAAGGCAGATATCCCAACACACTTAGAACTTGTAGCCTCGCTATCCTGTTAATTTAAGATGAAAGAAAAGAACATGTTATATCTCGTTTCAAGATTACGTTAGGGACTCATTTTAATCAATGTACTTATTACCTTCATGGGCGTAATAGATGACGTAAGAGCACTCAGAATATCAACATCATCCGAAAGACGCAAGATAGTGAATACAGGCAACATCTTCTTCTGATTGTATTCATCAATAGAGACTTTAAAGGCAAGCCTTTTTCCAACCAATTCGGTGATTTCTTTTGGGAACACTTGTTGATCAGCACTCTACAAATCAATTTGTATTGTAGTCAGATGATATGTACTCAAAAACCACTGAGTTTTTTAATTTTAAAATAGATATTAGAATATATTTTGTTAGCCCTGAAAATAATGTTATATTCAATATCTTGCGTTTACACTTTGGGTTTCATCTAGATCGTTTATATAGACTACTAGGAGCTTGTGTGATTAGGTTTTTGGGTTGTTATGGTGATAATCGTGATTACTAGGGCTGATTCGTGATGTTTTGTGGCTTCTCAAATGTTTTTGGGTCGTTTTTGTTCTTCAGCGAGTATCACATTTTAGGGTTTTGCGAGTATGAAGACTCTAGCTGCTTTCTTGCGAGTATGGATTAGGTTATTGCGAGTATGCAAAATTTCTAGCGAGTAAGGGCTAGTCTTTTCGCGAGTATGGGGCTGACATCTTGCGAGTTTGGGAATTTTTTTGCGAGTATGGTAAGTTTCCTTGCGAGTATGAAAGATTTTTTGCGAGTATGAAGCCAGAATACTTGCGAGTATGACCATAATCTTGCGAGTATGGTATACCTTTTAGCGAGTATGTACCTGGGTTTAGCGAGTATACTTGCGAGTATGGGCAGGCTTGTTGCGAGTATGGTCAAAAACTTGCGAGTAAGGAAAAAACTTTGCGAGTAAGAAAATGTTAGCGTGTATGGTTGATTGCGAGTATGGGCAGAGATTTAGCGAGTATGAGCAAAAAAAAAGTATTTTGGCGGGAAAATTTGAGTAAAATTTAATTTCTACGGGAGCTTAAACGTTCAATTTTTACGCGAGATTCAAAATTTGGTATAACGTTGAAAATTTTGACCAAAAATTCAAATTTTTTGGCCAAAATTCAAATTTTTCGGTAAAATTTGGCGTAAAAATTTTTATAACTCAAATTTTTCGTGCAACCTTAGACTCGCATTTCATAGTGATTTTCAAAGTTTGGGCGAGAAATTTTTCAACTTCAATTTTTGGAGGGAAATTTGGAAATCACTAAACCTAAACCCTAATATCACCACACCCAATACTTGATATTATTGGTACACCTTATACAAGAACATGATTCATGAACTTGTTTCATTACATGAATACCAATATATCACCTCACCCACTCCATGATATCATTGGTACACCTTATACTAGAACATGATTCATTAACTTGTTTCATTACATAAATACCAATATATCACACCTCAAAACACACCACGTTTTGCTTAAAAAGATCCTGATCAAGAATCATAATACAATGACGATGGCTAATATCAGAAGTTTATGACTACAAGGAGAATTCTTTATTTTTTGCTTGGGGTTGAAGTGAAGTCTTACGGATGCGTACTTATTTATCTCAAAGTCTAGGGGTGGATGGATGCATGGCTTTCGAAGATACTTGTTGGGCACATACATATGTTAACCTAGGATTTACGTTAATAGTGACGACGACTTGGTTTATCTAGTTTTCATAGGTCAAGGGGTGGAAGGACGAAGACCTAGTTAACTATCACTTAAAGGAGTTACGTTGTAGTGCTCAGTGTCACACGTAGATATGGATAATCAAGAGGTGTTATGTCTCATACTTGATGGTTGGTTGGTTGAAGAGTATTGAGTACTTAGGGATTCGATGGTTTACGAACTCTCTACACCGTTCTTAGTCACTACAAGAACCACAAGCTTAAGTCACAAGTCTGGGGAATCTTACTTCATTCTCAAGTTTCATATTGAGTTTTCCTGCATGAGGTTAATGGAAATAGCCGTCGTTGTTGATTTAGAGGTTGATAAATAGTTAGACAATTTCAAATGGTATCGTTAGTAGATTAGGATTATCGACATCTTCACACGTGCTGATTATAGTCTATTCTAAAGGTGCTTCCGGTTACAACTACATATACACATTGGTATGCTAATTTCGATGAGATCGCAATCATCAGGGGAGAGAAATGTGAACTAAATATGTACTTTATGAAGTACTAAAGGTCCATGTGACCAGGCTGAACCGTTTCTACCTTTGTTAATTACATGTGTACGTTATGGACTGATTTATAAGATAGTTGGAATGCATTTGGTGAAGAAGAAGATGTTGATACATTGTACCCCCGAACAGAAAATCTTGAAGAAGGTCGAGTCTACAGTCGTTTTACATATTCCGCTGCATGTTTGAAGACTAAAGACGGTTCGCATGTGTTTATCATAAAAGACTTCTTCAGAGTTAGGGCATTCATCAGAGATGTTGTCAGTTTGGGGGAGAGCACTAATTAGGGGAGAGTGTATTGTAATGGTCATTATTAATCCCCAATTAGATTCGCTCACATTGTTCCTCTACAAGTCAAAGTGATGGCAGCCGAGAAGACTCAGATGTATTAGTGAAGCTATGGTGCTTGAAGACCACTCTCAATGCTGCTGTACTTATGTTTTGTATTGTATTTTACTTAATTGTGCTTGTAGGGAACATTGTAAGCAATTTCCATATAAAATTACTTTGGGGAGAGATTGTTAGCCCTGAGAATAATGTTATATGTTGGAAATTGCATTAGTTAAAAGCACAAGGACTAGTTCTGTCAATAGGACATAGTTTTAGTGTTTTGTAGTATATATACTCTCCTAGTTGCAACTAGGAGAGGTTGGATGTTCACTTGTAATAAGAAGTGTGTGTGCTTTCCTTCTTTCTCTCTCTAGAAAACACACACATCTTCCCCCAATTCTTTAATCTAATATACCATGTTTAACCTTTATTTCGAGCATCCCCGACCTCCTGAATATTGATTCTTGGTAATAACATATTTACCTTCAAGCCATACTTTTCGCAAAGTTGGTATGCTGATCTACCTGTTAAGGATTGCACTTCGTCGTTGAACAGAGAGAGCGACATTGTGCCAGACTCATCTTGAACATGGACTTGAAGGCGAAATCTACATACGATGTATTTTACAATACTAAGTTAGATACCTATTCAATTCCCTAACTGTGCAGCTTTATTAATGTAATGGTTCATAAAAAGTTTGTCAACTTACATTGATTTTATGCCTTTAACAATCTCATTGCACTTGGTGCATCTCCACTGATCAGAAGTCACACTCATTTTACCTTTGCTATCATCATCAAGATCAACAAACTCGCTCTCTTTCACCACTTTCTTGCTACACTTTCTGCATCCCAAATACCACCATCCCTCCTCTTCTTGTATCGCGATGATCGTTCCAACAATAACGGAAGCGATGTTCTGTAAACAATGCAAATAGATATAATCAACTACAATTTTATTTAACTCTAATAATGACTGCTGGCTTTGAGTATGTTGTACCTTTTCAACATCCAAAAGCTCGACAATATTTTTTACAGGATACATATTTAGAAAATCATCCTTCGTCGAGAACTTTGAGCCAGCAGAAATACGCGATGCTGTGTTCTCAGACGGTTCAGCATCTTGTCTTGAAAACAACCTACATGGAAATAAAATTAACTCGCTGTTCTATAACTTATAGATATGTATTTTAAATTTCATGTCGAGTTACCTTAACCGGTATTCTTCAACCTCTCTGAATTCATCTTGCTCAATGGGTTGAGCAGCATTGAACAGAAACAGTTTTGTTCCATGATAACCGTTTTGGACACACATCTTACCTATACAAATTACAAATAATAACTTTAGTATTTTTCATCAAATACTTAAACATATTACCTAAGATATAGTAACAGAGGTGATAAGATGTTACCGTCCCAAGCTTTCATCATTGACAATGATACAACAATCATGATTTTACCATGATCCACAGTTGCTTTCAAAAATTCATTGAATTATTGTGCAAATACACCCCACAACGTACAGTTGAGTTCATTCCCTCTACAACATATATGCAGATCAAGACAGAATCATATAAAGGGATTACAGTAATTAAAAAGTATTCAAATCTATTAAAACTTAAGTTAAATAGATTGTAATAAAGGGATTATAGTAATTACTCAGCATCAATAAGAGTCAATGGTTTCTTTTTGCCCTTGTTCCCATTCTTGTCAAAATTATCCAAATCTTGACATGCAGTGACATGACCAATTACATCTGCTCGAATAACAAAGACAATGTAAGCATTAGACCTTATACCATTTGAAGTAAATCGACCTATATATTAAAACTGCATTTAATCTATATATTAAAAAGTATTCAAAGGCATCAAAACTGCAATCAAACTATATATTAAAAAAGATTCAAATTCAATTTAACACTTTTTAAAAACATAAATTAAAGTACATACCAAATTGGCCATCTTCTTCCATCTACAAATCCGTTTATGGATTTGTAGCCTCTAAAATCAAATCCATACATAGACCCAGTGAAATCAGTACAGGGCTCACACAATGTATTACTCAAAAAGCTGAGACGTAAAGCATTGTTAACCATCCTATACTTGGGTTGTATTTCCCCAAGTGAGTATCTTTCGAGCTTGACAGCAACGCCTTCAACCAACTTGTGCTTGAATTGATTCACATTCGCCATCCTGCAGGTGGCCTGCATTTTGGTATTCTGCACAAAAAGAAGAAAATTAACTACAAAAAGGGTGTAAACTTTAGCTACATATAACAAATGAAAATGGCAGCTTTGTCCTCTAACAATAGCTACATATAAAAAATCAAAATGGCAGCTTTGTCCTCTAACAATAGCTACATAAAACAAAATATGTGGGCAGCTTTGTCCTCTAACAATAGCTACCCATAACAAAATATGTGGGCAGCTTTGTCCTCTAACAATAGCTACCCATAACAAAATATGTGGGCAGCTTTGTCCTCTAACAATAGCTACCCATAACAAAATTATGCTTACATTTTCATCCATAAGTATCATTTCAAGATTTTTGACATGCGGTTTATTGTAAATTACTTGAGTCCAACTCCTTAAAACACGGACTCTCAAGTTAATGTTGTCCTTGACAGCCGATAGGTCGTTGATATAACCTGACACAAACACAGCCATAGCTTTTGAATCGTTAGAGGACAAAGAACAGAGAAAAAGATGATGTGGGCAGCTAACACATATCATATGGGGATTATATAGGATCTAAACCCTAACATAACTTGACTTATTCACAATTTTAAAAAGGCAATTATTGCATTTCCTAACATTATAATCTTAGGGTTCTTAAAAAAATAACAATTAAATTCAAAAAGTCAAATTAAGAGACTTACATGAGTTGGAATGTTGCCATCTATACCTAAAATAGATGAAACCAAACCGCCAGGGATCAATTAGAGATCAAAACCAAATAAATCACCATGAATGCTATAATTCCTTTACAAAAATAACTCAATCGGATCATTTGATGAGAATTGAAACTGAAAATTGATTACCAAACGCGTTTTCAATTAATGTGTGGATTCAAAATTAGGGTCCGGTTGATTTTGAATGGGTAGAGGACGCTCCTCCATTAAAGGATCCGGGTGAGTTTTGAAGAATTGGAGGACGCTCCTCCATTATGAGTTTACAAATATAACTCAAAAGAGATACTTTGACCATTTATTTGACTTTTTTAAAAAAATATTGCATTAGGGTACTTGTACATTTTGTTCTAAATAAAGAATTTTAAAGGTGTAATTAATTTTATTTTTTTAATGCTCCTGCTTTAGAGTGCTTGTAAAAAACCTTATTTTATTAGTTAAAATAGATATAGATAATAAATGACATAAATTATGTAGTTTAGAAGAAAACGAAAAAATATATATATATATTTTCTATGTTTAAAATGAAAATCCAGTGCCTTTGAAGTTGGGTTGGGCGTAGGCTTACACATATTGTTAACTTTTTCACGCACTTGAATAGAATAGAATAGAATAGAAGAAATATTTCCTTAAAAATAAATAATAATCCTGGCATTTTGGCGGGAGAGGAGGAAGGGAGAAATGGCGAAGAAGGAGGTGATGAAGATAAGTGAGATGGGTTCATTGCCCAAATCCACCCGGAACAAATTCCTTGCTCGCAATATCATTACTGCCAAGGTATATATATATATGCTCTTTTCTGTCTTATTATTATATTACTGTTAAATAAGCCAAAGGTTTAATGCTATTGTATTGTGTTTTAGTCACTATATAGGGTTTTCCTAGTAAAAATGGGAATTTGTAGATAGGACCGATATATGATACCAGAAATAAATGTATCCATGAATACAAAGTTACTTAATACTCCCTCCGGCTCAAAATAATTGTCTAAACACACAATTTAAGAACAGTTACACTTAACTAATTAATTACTACTTTCTTGAAAGTTTGTAATAACAATTTCAAGTAAGGGTTTTATAGAAATCTCGATCAAATCTCCCTATCTATGTTTAGTCATGGACAATTTGTTTGGGACAACCCGAGTGGACAATAATATTAGGATGGAAGGAATAGTAGCTTTTGAGTCTAGAACCATATACGACTATATGAAAGGGAAAATGATCAAAATAGCTAAAATTTATATGGGTTAGGATAAAGTAGCTAATGTTCGTGTTTACACCAAAATTGGCATCAATTACGCGAATTTTTTGGGACTAAAACAATTTCTTTTGCGGAATTATACCAAATGTATGATTCTACCAGTAAGAAGAGAAGGAACTAAAAAAAGTACATTTTTGCTACAAAATGGTCAACAAGTTCCGAATAGAAAGTAGTTCGGGAAAAACATATGCGGATCTGATGGCTATTTTGTTAATAAGAAAAATAAATTTTGGCTATCTAGGTCATTTTCACTATAGATAACTTATCCAAGTTGTAAACCCAAGTCATTAGAATTTATGTATTGATGTTACTGTCTGATATGTTTTGTGTTAGGATGCATTATCATTGACAGAATTTGAGTTGATGGAATTGCTAGATGTTAGTTTGGCAGACGCAACGCTTGCAGTAGCTCTCATTAGTGAGATTGTTTCTCCACCCTATCAAACGGTAACTTCTTTGTAGTGTTGGTAAAACTGGTGTGCAACTGCTATTAACTCTGTTCCCAAAAGGCTTCAACTGTCAACTTAAATTATCTTTCAAAAGGTATATTTCTATATATTTTACCAGCTTTGTGCTGAACATAAGCTGTTGAAAACAGTATTTTCACTATGTAGATTTTGGGTCATTCGCTTGACTGACTACTGAAGTCGGACGCCTTTTCGCAGATTGCTATTTAGTTGCCCGTTATGTAAACCAAATCATAAGTATTTCATCGGTACTTTTAGGTGCAATTTCTGCTGGAGCAACGTATGAAAAAGGAGCATCGCATGGGTCATCTTCCCACTCTTCTGAAGGGCCTTGATGCAGCATTATTTGGTGGAATACCATTTGGTACTTTGACCGAGTTAGTTGGACCCTCAGGAATCGGAAAAACACAAGTATGTCAATGTTTCACATCATTACATGCTCCTTATGATAATAGACCTTTATCCATAAAAGGCAAAGATATTATTAGTGGTTTGAAATAAGGATTTGGCAGATATCAATCAGATACCAGTGGATTCTGTAATGATTAGAACGAGCAACTTAGTTGGAACAAAAGTGCATATAAAAACAACCAAATTCGATAATTGGTGATTTTAGATAAAAGTATTCAATAAGGTAGATTTGTTTATATTTAGATATAGATGTGTCCAAATTCGCACATTCGTATGACATGCAAAATCTCAATGTCAGTTTCAAAAGAATGGTTAGTTTCTATGGAACACAAGTTTACGATTTTAAAAGGCGATCACTTCCTAAAGTTATCGTTCTACTTATATTTGTTAGTTTCTACAATAGTAAATGTTCAGTAATACCGTTTGTTGAATACACTACTATTTCTTTAGTGTCTTGAGTTGCAGCCTGCAGGCATTTGGGTACTTAATTATTATCATGTTAAAAGTGATTGAATTAGTTACATTGTCTTTATACACAATGATATTTTGTGCATCAATAAAAACAATGTACTTCTGGGACACAAATGATATATCCTTCAGTAGACACTATAGGCCATAGTACAGTAAATCATATTTTTTTTTGCTTATTGTTGATTTTGCAGTTCTGCTTGAAGCTTTCTCTTTTGGCTGCACTGCCATCTGGTTATGGAGGCTTGGATGGTCATGTAATATACATTGATGTAGAATCCAAATTTAGTTCAAAAAGGTTTGTAGGAGCTGCTTTTTATATTATTTCTCTTTTTGAAACTTGCTTTGGACTTCGTTTAATCTACGTTATCTATTTTTTTCTGGTTAAATATATTTTCAATTGTTATTACAGGTTAATTGAAATTGGTTATAACAGCTTCCCAATAGCATTTTGCTCGGATGGCTTAGCCAAAGAGGTATGTGGTATATGTCTTTAATTCCTATTATACAAACCACAAGCGAATATGCCGAAACACTTATTATATTACTATATTTGTGTTTGGCTACTAGATAATCTTCTTAAGTGCCCCTCATAGGAAATACTATTTTTATTTATATATGGTGAATTGGGTAGAAATGTAGAAAAGTTTGCTGGTAAGCATTAAAACCTTGATGAATCTAGTATGGAGGAAAATGCATCATGAATTTGTATAAACTTCACTTAAGAGGAATATCAAGAGATGGATTTATGCATTTGATATGCAATACATTTGTTTTTAGTCTCCAATATTTCACCTCTGAAGCTATACCATTTTTGTGTAGATGGCTGGTCGGATCACTGTCCTACGACCAGGTTCGCTGGCTGAGTTCACTGAGAGGTAATAAATCAACTCTATAGTCATCACCTATGAAAACAACTTGAGATGAAGTAGTCTTAGGTGAGTGTGATAAGAGGCTAGATTTCTAGTCTTTTACCAAATCTCCAACCTTGACTTTAGGATATAATTTAGCTTATTATGCAATGTCTATTGATGGTGTACTTATATGACTAGTGGCGGGTTCAGGATTTCCGACTATGGTATGCACGACTATAACAGAAGAAGATTGGTACATATAACTATCTGTTTGTTCACTCTACAAACTTTTACAAGTAGAATTTCAGGGTCTGCCCCTGTATATGACTGATGTTATCTATATTCAGGAAAACATCATATTTTGGTCTATGTTATGAGTTATCATCTATTTTCAACAACTTATTATTGTTCTTATTGCTAGACATCCAAATTTAATCAGGCATACACATGGCTCATACTTATTTCTGAGGTCAAAATAGCCCCTCCTATGAAAAACACAGTTTGACCCATTAACACCTAAAAGATGGCCCCGACTCTTTCTTTACCACCGTCTTCTGTCTTTTATTTTTAGTAGATGGGTAACACAAAACAATGGATTCCCAAAAACCATACTTTTCAGATTATCAAAACCATACTCCTATATGTTCATAATTTTAAGTTATTAGACAAGTTGCCCATTAGATGTGTATGCTTGACTTGAACTTAAAGCTTTACATGTATCCCCTTCCCAGCTTGCAAAAAGTCAAAGCTTCACCCCTTCAGAATAAAGTGAAGTTACTAATCGTTGATAGCATGGCTGCTCTTGTTTCCGGGTGAGTATGCTCATTTTAGCTATCTATTTGCCCAAGCACAATCATTCCTTTTAAATTAAATGTTGTATTCAGGGAATACGAACAAGGAGCTTCAAAGAAACATCCATTAGGTTGGCATATTTCATCAATCAAGTGAGACTCGTCTCTGTCAGTTCCTTCGTTGTAAAACTAATCTTATGTTGAACTGTTGTATTGACTTTCTTTCTCTCTTTAATTTACATTGCAGATCACTTGCTGAAGAGTTACGAATACCCATAGTGATGACAAACCAAGTAAGAGCTCGAAGTGCTAATCAAATCACTCGGTATTCTTTCGAAGGTATGAAGTTGTAAATGTGATGATATATTTCAAACATTTCCAGTGTTAGTTAACAATTGCAATACGTGCAACAGAGAGCAGGACCGGTAGTGTAGAGGATAGTAGACAATCTGATTCTCATCTTGTTGCTGCATTGGGAATTCACTGGGCTCATGCCGTTACCGTTCGTCTTGTTCTTGAATCTAGATCAGGTTTGTTTAAGACGTTTCCGACACATATTTTGCCAATCTTCCCAAGAGATGCACCATGTTCTTATAGTTGACTTCATTTAATTAGCATCTCATTCATATTTCTCTGTGAAAATCCTGCAAACTGCATTATAAGATATGCTCTTATTCAAATTGTGGACCAATGAATACGACAAGTAGGAAGGTTAAAAGAGGGAGTTATGCATTGACAGGGAATGGAAAGTCAAGAAAGTTGCATCTTGTTTTGGCAAAGATATTCAAAAGCTTTTCTATCCAAATGGCGATACAAGTTTTTTGATTTTCCATTCCTTTCAACGCCGTTAAGTAGTAAGTCCCTCTTTTGCCAATCCTATGTGATGCATTCAGTTTATAAGAAACAGGTGAATGGATTACTTTTCGTGAATTTGATACATTTTACTATGGTTTTTGGCACCCAAACTTGATGCACACAAGCAAACCTTCATATCTGGAATCCAAAACTAGGACAATTAGTGTTTGATATCCTTTGTGAATGCATTTCTAACAAATGTGATGCTCTTGTTGCAGGCCAGCGATTTATAAAGGTGGCAAAATCGCCAATGTCACCACCACTTTCGTTCCCTTTTGAGGTTACTTCAATGGGAGTAGTATTGCTTAATGATGATGGAGTAGAAATGCCAGGACCGCAAATAAACGCAATTGATCATCAAGGTTTGTTCCTAACTTATATGTTTGAGCTAATCAATACTCCCTATGTTTGACTAAACACAGTTTTATGTTGGTGTTTGACTACTGTTGATGACTTCAACCACTCCCGGATGTATGACAAAATATAATAACTTGTGGAATGCTATTAATCGATATAATGATGACTGATCAGAGACTGATCCAAGATAGAATTATAACGTCCTTTGTTAATTTTTTTTCCCTTTTTAGATAACCTAGAATTCGACCAACACATAAAATTTATATTTTCTAACTTTGATTACATGGCCTGTGGAATGTGTATCGTATTTGATCAAGTGTTATGTGAATACAATTCAGTTTTACATTTATAGTAAACTGATTTTTTTTATTTTTTTTTTTTGTTCGATTGAAAATTGGCTTAATAGTAGCTTGTATATAATGTAATGCAGGTCACAGTGACATAATATATCATGGAGATCAAAGATGAAGGCCATGCTCTTCAATGCTTGCATTAACTGGATTTATCTCGTTCATTTCAGTTTCCGTTTTCCAGAGCCTGAATTTCAGAATGTTGTTGATAAAGTTAGGGAAAAATGTCTAAAAATACATTCAACTTGCCACTTATTACTATTGTATGCTATGAACTTTTTTTTTTCCTATTGTATGCACAAACTTTCTTAATCACCCTATTGTAACAATATTATGGGTTTTTGATGACGTGACAATACTTAATCACACTAATTACGGTGTAATTAATAAAATAAAAACCCGTAATATTGTTACAATAGGGTGATTAAGAAAGTTTGTGCATACAATAGGAAAAAAAAAAGTTCATAGCATACAATAGTAATAAGTGGCAAGTTGAATGTATTTTTAGACATTTTTCCCTA
>LBNU01002579.1:24782-42834 GCA_014162995.1 Artemisia annua | reverse complement strand
ATGACCCGTAACGGGGTTGGTCCTTGAACATAATTCCTGTTAGTTTGACTGCTAAATGCATGTTTAGAAGAGTAAAACGACGAAAATACCCTCCTATTATTGAAATTTGTCTATAACTAATCCTGCTACTATCTTCTAAAAGTACTCATCTTATTTGCATCTTTCGACAAACCAAACATATACAAATACGCAATTTTAAACACATATATTATTCAAACCCAAAAATAAGAATAAATAAACGCTACATAGTGAAAATAAAACAGTCACCTAAAATTTTTGCAAATTTGGATTGGACAAGATTGGTTGTAATTAAATACTTCACTTATCTATGAATATTTGATAAATTTTCTAAAGCATATCAACTAATTACAAACGTCAAAAATCGCATTCACATAAGCTTTCTGTAGGTTATTTTTTAGTGTACTGTAATGGTCTTAAAGAAGATCGAAGGTATTAGCATGAACTAAATGTAATTTTCCAAATGGACAACTACGTAGACATCATGATGATGATACGAATTAAAAGATCCGACATTTTATAATGTAAGTTTGTCAAAAAGCATAATATACCTTGTTTTCCGTCACTTCTGTGTTGGAGAAAACATCTGCCACCAATGATGCTATCTGCGACTTTGCTACCTACAATTTTCAAGAGAAAATCCAATAAGATAAGAGCGAAACAAACTTAAGGATAAACATTCAACGCATTAATGGTTTCCTAATGAATATTTTCAATTATTTAAAAAATTACTCAAATCAAAGAATTAACAAGGACATACATTACATTACTATGTGGTTGTCTTCCCCGGTGATCCCTTCAACAGTCGGAACAAAGTTGTATGAACCTTCAGCAGTCAAGGTATACTGCAGATCCATTTCTATAAAACCGTCAAGAAAGTCTTTAAAAGGCAACCATTGTGATTTTGCAAATAAGTTGTTGAAGAATGACGAGATCCCATCAAGCACAATGTTGGTTGAGGTAAAAGTTGGTGGGGCAGTGTCGTAGAATATGGCGATGTTGCTGAAACCAGAATTGAGCACCTTGAATGAACAGCAGGCCTTTTGACGTGCTGATCTCTTCAACTGGGCCATTTTCACCTCGACAAATGGTGATTGCTGCTTTTATGGCATTCACGATTACCTTGGCTATTGCTTTAGGGTCTTGGAACGTGGAATCGACTGCATTATAGCGTTTAGATCCAACATGTAAAGGCGGCAGAAGGGTTAATTTGGATCAAACCAGGTAACTTTAAATTCCTGGCACAAACACCTTTTTAATTCATTTGTTTGAATATTATATAGTAATGAGTGATCTAAATATTTAACAAAAACAATATTATCGCAACATGGTGTTACCTCCTTTAATTTAGCAATTTAGGAGGTTTTTAGGCATTTGAGTACACATTTGACCCACTTTACAACATTTATATATGAGTATGATAAAACCTAGCATTTCTTTTTTCACCTACAACCATGTAAAAAATATGAGAAACAGAACAAATAGAACTTATATGTGGTGCAGGTATGTTTTAACAATCTCAAATAGAATGTTCTTAAAGTTCGAACACAATTAGTAATGATGAATGACAAAATACAACCGTATATGGCGCAGCGGACAAAGCACTATGGCATCACCATATCCCCATGGAGCGGCTATAACATAAGGACACCAAGCACTCTAACTAAAATAAGAAATACTAAAGAACCTTAAAAAGAAACCATGCATATCTATTACTGCAAACAAAAACCGATAAGGTAGTGTTCTACTAACAAAGTTCTTACACACTAGTAAGGAACATGCAAACTAAAAAAGTTCATGACAAACAACCATGCATATAATTCTGGTGTTAAAAACGACATCTTCCATCTTGCTCTCAGCATCATTATCGGCTTTCATCAAGTGCTTGCACATACGCAGCATGGTCAGGCTGGAATGGCAGCTAGTATCTTTAAGTTCAAACGCATAACACCTCTCACCTGGAAAAACTCAACCGCATAGTGCCAATCACGATCTGTCTTGACTAAAACATTCCCAATTGATGGGTTAAGATGCTTGTAGGTTAGTTTGTAACATCCAGGAGACAGCTGAACTTCGTCCTCAATAATACTGATTACTTGTCCAAACGTATCAGTCGCTATAGACCATGTAATGTCTGTAATAGCCAAAAGATATAAGTAAATTAGAATATGTAATTTCGTATGTATTATTAGTATGGGTCAGTATGAAAAGTTTGTTTATGGGTCGAGACTTATTAACCCAAACCGGCCCATTATGTAGCAGTTAGGTTTTAGACGGTTATTTAGGTTTAAAGGTTGCAACGGTTATTGTGAAGCGACATATCTTTTGCTCGCACCGTTTCATCTTGTATATATAGTTAGGTTTTCTGTAAACAATGAGAACAACCTTTTCAGATATATTATCAATAAAATTACAGTGATTGTATACTTTATACTTGAACAAATAAAGAGTGATTCTTATAGATATTTGCGTGTGATTGAAACCTGGGCAACATTGGTATCAGAGCAAGGTTGAAGAATCGTTGCAGATTGCATCAAAAAGATCAGAAATCGTTTGAAGAGGCNAATGATCAAAGTGAAGACGGTGTGAAGCCAAGTTGTGTGAAACAAACAAGTGAAGATGATCTGTGATAGATTACAAAGCAAGTTGTTTAAAGACAAAGTTCGTGTTACAAGTCGAGAAGATTTGGATCAAGGAAAAGATTGCGTGAAGCATATCAACAAGAAGTTAGATGTTGGCATTAAGACATTAGGGAGGAGATATAGACCATGTAATGTCTGTAATAGCCAAAAGATATAAGTAAATTAGAATATGTAATTTCGTATGTATTATTAGTATGGGTCAGTATGAAAAGTTTGTTTATGGGTCGAGACTTATTAACCCAAACCGGCCCATTATGTAGCAGTTAGGTTTTAGACGGTTATTTAGGTTTAAAGGTTGCAACGGTTATTGTGAAGCGACATATCTTTTGCTCGCACCGTTTCATCTTGTATATATAGTTAGGTTTTCTGTAAACAATGAGAACAACCTTTTCAGATATATTATCAATAAAATTACAGTGATTGTATACTTTATACTTGAACAAATAAAGAGTGATTCTTATAGATATTTGCGTGTGATTGAAACCCGGGCAACAGTCGCCTGTACGACAACAAGATTTTCTATACCCTTGCCACGAATAATAATAGTTATCATACAATCACCCCCATGAATCCTTATTGGCCCCATTCTGGGCTCATTCCAAACGAAGATGTTTTCTTCCTTCAGCTTTGCGTTAAATGTTGACAAGTCAACTGCATATAAACATATCAGAACTTGATAAAACTTACATGAGATAATATCATATCAAAAAAAAAAAAATAAAAAAAAAAATAAAAATAAAAAACAATGCAAAATAAAGAAATTAAAATAATAATAATAATAATAATAATAATAATAATAATAATAATAATAAATAAATAAAAAAAATCACAGTGCTGATGATAAACGATACCAGTTTTACACAAGGGATTGTGAAAAAATGCTGACGTATAACAAAAACAAATATTCTAAACTAGAACAAAAAAATTATTAACAAAAAAAAGTTGAAAAAAATATAAGGTGCACTTTGGTTTGTGGTTTAGAATCACTAATAGGTATAGGTTTAATACATTTTTGGAATGTGAATGGGTATGATAGCCTGAAAACAAGCATTTTATTTGACTTGGGCTAGAATATAATTTTTGAAACCTATTTTCAGTTTATATATCTTTTAGTCTCAGGAATCAAAAGGTAAATATCTTGAAAATGGAATTAGAGAAGAACACCAGGAGTCAAATCTCTAAACCTATGGTCTCAGGTGGGTTTGATGTAAACTCAAGTTTTTCATTTCTACAGCTTAAAAACAAATCCACAAACCAAACATATATTCATGGGAGTGATACCAAATAGACCCTGCATAACAATTTCATGACCAAACTCTTTTGATATAAATTTATGTTTCGGTAGGGATAATATATATTAGGCTAAAAACAAACACAGTGGCTGCTATGGTGGTTCTAATTAATTGCATAGAGTTTGAAAATAGATTCAATATGGATTACTTAAGAAATTACCATTAAATAAAGCTCGGGCATGCTTTAATGTCACTGATCCATTGTTTAGGGAAAGAATTGCTTCTCTTGTGAAGGGAAGTGGAACAGGAACTTGCTCCGTTGAATTCTGTCAGAAATTAATCAACAGAAAATATTACTACAAAAAAGATTCAAATACATACATACATATATTATACATACATGCAAAACATATTTAATAACTAAAAAGCATTCACACCTGGTTCATAAACAATATTAAGTAGGTCACTAAACAGCATTCATGATTCAAGTTAAAAGTAGGCAAATTAATCATATCCACATAAAAAAAACATACCATCTTAGTCGACTTGCCATCCGGTCGTTCCATCTTTGGATCAGAGTACTTGCAACATTTGGCTTTTACGTTTCCTACACTCGGTTCCCTTTTACGTTTCTTTTCATTCTTGTTGTTGTTGTTCTCTTCGTTTGATTCATAATGTGAATCATCATTGTCAATGTTTATAGTTTCGTCCTAAACAAACACGTACATTCAAACAAAAAATAAGTGCACTTAATCAATCTAATAACATGAAAACATCTAGAAATATCATAAACATAATCAACCTCAAAAGTGAAACATATAAACCATAATCAATAGAGAAAAAAACATTTACTTTCATTGTAGAGTTTTGTCAAAGATTATGATGTGTCGATGTTTGATAATGTTTTAGGGATTAAGGGGTTTTTTTTTTTTTTTTTTAATGTAGGAGGATAGTCACAGAGGGTGAGGACGTGTTTTGTGTTTTGGCTGCATGAAAAAAAGTGTATAAAGAAAATATAATACAAAGGGGGTGTGTTTGGTTCGGTTTTCTCAAATTTAATACACAAGGGTGTTTGGTTCGGTCAGTCCGGGTTTTAGACGGTTTTTAACCAAATCGACCCGAGACCGAAAACCATACTGACCGATGGTCCTTCGGTTCAGTTCGGGTTGTGTCGTGTCGGTCAAAAATAGGAGAATGAGAGATAGGATAAATGAAAATAGACACGACTTTGTAAAGGGTGTAAACATAAACGTTTTTCGTAAACCCTTCAATTATTTGATCTAACGGTGGGTATTTGTTTATATTTGTTTTTATTTTCTTAACTATTTGAATTTTGTTTTTTATTAGTCCAAAATCCTATGAAATATACACATCTTTAAACAATAATAAAAATAAAAGCACTCATATTGTTCTTTTGTTAGGATCGAACAAAGTTTGTTGTTGATAAAGTTGACATTTTTATGTATAACATGTAGATAGGATCGAACGAAGTTTGTTTAATTGTTTGTATAGTATATATGTATACCCACCCTTATCTAAAGTATATTGTTCTTTTGTTAGTGTTGATGCATAATCTGGCGCGGGCTGGATTCAACGACTCTCCCTGGGCCGTTAGTCGTCTTCTCGAGCCCTGAGTAGACCTGTCAACAAAGAAAACCCGTTAGGAGTGGACCCGAGGCCGTAGCCCCGGGATCCACCTCCGACGGTCAAGTTAGTGTCGATGCGATGTAGCATATAATGGTTAGGCTTAGGGTAATCTGTTGTATTCTGTTAAGAAGGGAATCCCAGCCCTTTATTTATAGGGCATGGATTAGGGTTTAGGCGTAGAGTGGGCCGCTGTCTGCCTGGCCAGGCCCATTCCAGACTATACGTCCACAAGCCCCCCAAGTCTAGTGTGACATAGTGCATGGCTATGTTATGCTAGACTTAAGTTCTGTTCATGGCCGCGTAGGCCCAATCAATCATGACGGCATGGCCCATGTGTGCGCAACTCAGGTGTGCGCATAGGACGGACTATACTGCGCAGCCCAAATGCGACAGTGCGCACTGGTTGTCCCAGAGGCGCAGTCCTGTTTAGCCCATTAGACTATATCCGAATCCGCGACCTTGTAGGCGCGTCCGTGGTGACCATGTTCCATCCTGAGTAACACTCGTTCTTACATGACAGGGAGAGATGCGCATATGCTACGTTTCCCGCCACAGTGTGACAGTAAAAACCCCGTAAGAAGAACACGTAGTTCTATAGTTGGGGTAACACTGACATTGCGATTGTGAAAGTCTCACAATGGTGAAGGTGGATCTCGTATGTTACATCCTGGGTAAGGGCGTACCTTTTGTACCAGTAGCGATGCAGCATGGTACGACAGAAGACGTGCTTCTGTGGCAAGGGTGTGCGCTGTGCGCGACAGAGATGCGAGATGTGCGCGACAGAGATGCGCGCTGTGCGCGACAGAGGTGCGCGCTGTGCGCGAACATTACATCCGTCTTTACAACCGACAGAGGACGTCTCCCCTACGGCAAGATGGTGCGAATATTTAAATCCGTCTTTGTACCGGGCTTGCAATACCTCTTACGCACAATCTGCTTCCAAATATACCTGCGTGACGCGTACGGAAACAGTAGTATTATATACCCTGGTAGCCCCCCAAGTTTGATGGTGCTACTCTTGTAGGAGCATTAAACTTAGTTATTCAAATCCTGAAAAACACTTAATGCAAATATTAAAAGTATATGCCGCGAATCGCAACATATAAAACCTAATGAAGTGAAAGATTAGCGTGAAGCAATATATAGCACATAGCATGTGAAATTAACACATAAAAGAAGTAGCAGTGCGAATTACACCTATCGTGAGGTTTTACAAACTGTGACCGCGACTAATAGTTTCAATCGCACGTACAGACGCAGATGGATGTATCGTGACCGCGTAGACTCTAACGTTTGTGGATGATCGCAGATGACCACGGCTTTTGTCCCGTGCGCTCATGGCGATTGACTAGCATCATGGTACCTGTACGTGACAGTGCGCGCATGTCGTCAATCTGCGAAGATGTCCGAACGCATGGCCTAACGCGGGTAGATTTACTGCGTAAAGATAAAGTAGGTCCGATCATGCGGACTTAGTGCGGCTATAGGTAAAATCGTGTTTACCAAGTTAAAAGATTTACATAAAATCTTATGAATATTTAAAAGATATGCGCAAAAAATATTAGGATATCTTTTTTATTTTTATAAAATATTGTGGACGTATTAATATCTTACGTTACCAATTAGACTTTATTTATTGGATTACGATAACTTGTAATCTTACGTCACCAATTAAAAAACAATCCAGAAAGCAAACAATAGTACCTTCCATGAATAAGCTTGGTAGACTGATGAAAACGTCCAATCTAGTACGAAAGGTAATGTAATAAATTACTTTTCCGATCATCTCCAAAAGATGACACAGCGCAGCAGTACTAGGAATTAAATAATCTCCTCCCCACAAATAAAATATGGTACGAGTAAAGCGCATGACAACTCCACCAATCATGAATCGTTGAATCAGCACTAGGTACCCCGCAATGTTAAATAATATATATGCGACCAATTAAATAATAATAGTCGACCGCTATTATATATCGATACAACATTTAGATTGCATATCGATGGTTGCTTTCCAGCGATGGTGCGATTTTTTTTTTTTTTTGTTGTGAGTGCATCCACATTCTATTTCGTCTTTATAACTTGAACTTGTAATACTAAATTCTTCTGGAACGCTTGGTAATAAATATGCCATCGCGGCTTTGTTTTTCTTCACATCAGTGTTTTAGTGCTGGTTCTATATAATTCCCCAATTTATCCCTTTTGCTCCAAAAACTTTGATCGAATAGCCCAAACAGGTAATTTGTAGAATTTAAAACCGGACATTGAAAATTGTACCAATGATCCCACAAAGTTTATTATTGTGCTATCGCTTTATTCCGGCATGTTCGTTCACGATCGATTCACTGACTTTGATTTCTCTAAAGCGTTTCTCTTTGTTGTTTACACAAACAAACAGCCTCTTCAAACGATTTCTGATTTTTTGATGCAACCAATTCTTTTTCAAACCTTGCCTCTGAACCATATGTTGCCTAGGTTTCAATCACACGCAAATACGTATACGATATCACTCTTTATTTGTTACAGTAATAAAGTTATACACCATCACTGTAATTTTATTGAGTAATATATCTGGAAAAGGTGTCTCAATTGTTTTTACAGAAAACCTAACTAATTATATATCAAGATGAAACGGTGCGAGCAAAAGATATGTCGTTCACAATACCCGTGCAAACCTTAAACCTAAATAACCGTTCTTAAACTAATGCTACATAATGGCCGGTTTGGGTTAATAAGTCTCGACCCCACTAAACAAACTTTTCATACTGACCCATACTAATAATACATTACGAAATTACATATTCTATTTACTTATATCTTTTGCTATTCAGACAATACGATGTCTATAGCGGAGCTGATTACGTTGACAAGTAATCATATATTCGGAGGACGAAGTTCAGCTGTTCTCCTGGATGTTACAACTACCTACAGCATCTAACCCATCAAATTGGAATGTTTTATCAAGACAGATCGTGATGGCACTATGCGGTTGAGTTCCAGGTGAGAGGTGTTAGCGTTTGAAACTTAAAGATACTAGCTGCGCATTCCAGCCTGTACCAGCTAGCTATGTGCAAGCACTTGATGAAAGCGATAATGATGCTGAGAGCAAGGATGGAAGATTTCGTTTAACACCAGAATTTATATGCATGGTTGTTTGTCATGAACTTTTTTAGTTTGCATGTTCCCTTACTAGTGTGTGAAGAAACTTTGTTAGTAGAACACTACCTTATCGGTTTTTGTTTGCAGTATAGATATGCATGGTTTTTTTATGGTTCTTTAGGTATTTCTTATTTTTAGTTATGAGTGCTTGGTGGTCCTTATGTTGGATAGCCGTCCATGGGGATATGGTGATCCATAGTGCTTTGTCGCTGCGCCATATACGGTTCGTTTTGTCATTCTCATTACTAATTGTGTTCGAACTTTAAGAACATTCTATTTGAGATTGTTAAAACATACCTGCACAATATAAGTTCTATTTGTTCTGTTTCTCATATTTTTCTACAATGGTTGTAGGTGAAAAAAAATGCTAGTTTATCATACTCATATATAAATGTTGTAAAGTGGTAATAATGTGTACTCAAAATGCCTAAAAACCTCCTAAAATTGCTAAATTTAAAGGAGGTAACACCATTTGCGATAATATTGTTTTTTGTTTAAATATTTAGATCACTCATCTAACTTTTCTTCATAATGGAGGAAGGCCTATATTAATAGAAATACTTAAATTAAGCAATACAACTTCTAAAACTATAAGACAACAACCAAAATTATAGAATTCCCCTCATATTTAATTTCTATATATTCATATTTAATACTAACATTATATATTATATATTATTATAAACATTATGTACTATTAAAAATGCAATTAATAATCTGGTCATATAAAACAATTTAATGACTATTAAACACCCCTTACCCCATTTTAAAAAATTACAAATTATCAAGCATATTGTACAACCAACTTAACACAATTCCTGCATTAAATGTCATAATACAAAATATAAAGCACATTATCAAATATCAAAGCCGAACGGGCAACGGAGGCCAAATGGGCTCGAGCCCGAACGGCTCGGCCAAAGGGGCTAGAGGCCTGAACGGACACGAGCCAACGGGCTCGACCCGAACAGACACGAGCTAAACGAAAATTTTGTTATCGTAAATTTATTTTTGTCAAAAAGAACGATAATAAACTAAAATTACATGATTCACCGGAATTTATTTTCAGGGTACCGCCGCCGCAACGCGCGGGTACCCTGCTAGTTACTATATAATATTCAAAACAAATGAATTAAAAAAGGTTTGTGCCAGGAATTTAAATTACCTGGTTTTTGACCAAATCTAACCTTCTGCCGCCTTTAATGTGGATCTAAACGCTATAATGCAGTCGATCACGTTCCAAGACCCTAAAGCAATAGCAAGTAATCGTGAATGCCATAAAAGCAGCAACATCCATTTTTGCGAGGTGAAAATGGCCCAGTTGAAGGAGATCAGCAGTCAAAGTCCTGCGTGTTCATTTTCAAGCGTGCTCAATTCTTGGTTTCAGCAACATCGCCATATTCTACGACACTGCCCACCAACTTTACCTCAACAATTGTGCTTGGATGGGATCTCGTCATTCTTCAAAACTTATTTGCAAAATCACAATGGTTGCCTTTTTAAGACTTTCTTGACGGTTTTATAGAAATGGATCTGCAGTATACCTTGACTGCTGAAGGTATACAACTTTGTTCCGACTTGTGAAGGGATCACCGGGGAATACCAACCACATTCAGTAATGTAATGTATGTCCTTGTTAATTCTTTGAATTTGAGTAATTTTAAATAATGAAATATCATTAGGGAACCATTAATGCGTTGAATGTTTTATCCTTAAGNAAATAACATTAGATGTAACAAAATAGAACAAATTTTAGGCTAAAGAAACAGGAAATTGATGGTCGAATTCGAGACTTAACCTTAAACTTTTTGGCTCTCAATTCTTTCATTCTTTCCGGTGAGGCGGTGCAAATGATGGCGGTGAATTGAGATAGTATCTGGGAATCTTCTAGGGGATTATGGAGTCGGCAAACAGTTTATAATAACAAATGGGCCAACAAGACTGGGCCGGGTCAGCACAAATGGAACAGGCAAAAAAGTTTTGATTGGCCCATGCAACGACGACGTGAGCCCACCATCAAAACGACAACGCATTTGATGGTGTATTATATATATAGTAATACTCTCTATGGCTCGCTCATACCAACAGATTTGGACTAGCCGTTACTGATACTGTGTACAGATATGGTCTCTAGGAACATTCTTTGCTTTCTATTTGATCAACAAAGTGTTTTCGATTTATTGGGTCATCTTTATTTATTTTCACATGCTAGTTCAATATGCTCAAGCTTTGTTTTACCCGCTTGCCTTCAGAGAAGCTTTAACTACTATAATAATGCTGTTGAACACACTCTTGCGACAATGAAGAAGTTTGATTAATTCCATTCATTCTTTGACTGTGTTCTTACTGTTTCCTATTTGACCAGTTTAAGAACACTAGTTGGATACCCACGCATAGCGGCGGCGATAAATATAGTTAATATTATAAATATATTAGATGAATTGCTAGCCTAACTCTCCTCGCAATTCCCTACCCGCTTAATGAATTCGTTTCACAACACTCCGAATGTAAATGTGTTAGTAGTATGTGTTTGCTTGGGTTTCCCGTAGCTTTCCCGTGACATCATTATTCCACATATAGAAAGACCTTCACAATCTCTTACCCGTCAAACACTCCCTCCAAAAGTATATGATTTTGACGAATTAAGATTGTATTGATTGAAATAAAAGTTAAGTTGTAAAAATTTGAATCAAAATAAAATAAACCCACTAAAAATGTAACAATTAAAAACTCATATAAACATATCAAAATGGATGTTGAATTAAAGAGCACAAAATTTTAAAAAATATGGTGAAATTAGATCATAAAAATAATAAATGGATAAAAAGTTATTTAAATTTGAAAATAAAGGTGAATTTTTAGTTGAGAAGTGACACATGTCACTCTATGATTCTTATCTTAATTTTTGGTAGAGCCCACAACTTAAATGCTTTATATAGTATTATAGATAGATAAGCCGAATAAGCTCATTAAGGGTTGCTTGTTTAAGCTTATTTTTCCGGCTCAAGGGCTTAATGAATTTTAGAAAAGCTAATAAACTAAAATTTTAGAGTTTATGTGATTATCAACTTAACCTTCACCCTACAGTAGGGGTGCGACTGTCTACATCCTACCTCCCCCTACCCCACTCTGGCAAACATCTATTCCCATCAACTGATACCTATCAGCACACAGAAATACGCAAGCAAATGTCATAACTCCAAAAATAATCAGCCTTTGTAAGTTTATGTGTTCACTTTAAAAAGCTATTTCAAACTTTGAAGTTGTATAAAGATCTATAAGAAATCCCACAACTGATCAATTTGAAGTTATCTAATACAATTATGAAAGAAAAAGGGGATCTTTACAAATTCAATTGCAGATCATTTCCACAGTATCGAGACTAGAAATAGCACAAAGATCAATTGCCTGGAGAGCCAAAAGCCTGCATAAGCTGCACATCCACCACTCAGAGATTCACAACAGGATCCTCCATCTCATACCTTGCTCTGCCTGCTGCTAGCAAAAATAAATAACATTCAGCAAAAAGACCTAAAGGTTACTAATTTAACAGGCCCTACAAACCATATTACTTGAATCTAGAATCAACGACGACATTATTTGTAATAAACATTTCAGGCGAAATGAGATCAAATTAAAGCATGTAATTTGTAACCTTCTTTTTTTAAATTCATATACAGCTAATATCCTCGATACTATTAAAAACAAGAAATACAATGTATTTAAAATAACATAGAGATTGTCTGGGATAATCAATGCAGGATGCTAAACACATTGGCATAACATTTTAGGTGACTTTCAACCCGTTGACCTACTCAGGCCGTTGAAGTTATAGCATTATCTAAATCGATTCAATTTGAAGTAATAAGTTGAAATTGGCACCAGCAAAGGATATAACTTAAACTAAAAAGCAATCTAAAACAAAATAAGCCTCACCTGGTGGTTTGTGGAAGCCCTGTTTCAAAGGGTTCAATCCTCCACCAATCAGCAGTCTACCAGATAAATCTATCAAGACAACCATACAATTCCAGGGTGCAAAGCTTCACGTTAAACACACTATCTTTCTAGTCTCAACAAGCTTAGAAAATACCAAATGACAGGAATCAAATTCCAAATGTTCTGTTATACAGATCTCCTGAAGTTGGCAGCTGGAACTTAGTATCCTCATGACCTGAATAATATCTGTTGAATCCCAATCTCTCGTTTCTAAGAAGCTCCGCCATAGCAATATCATTCCCATTCTGAACACCATTCCAACTATTCCAATGCCCATTAACATTCGAAGAACTCCTTGGCTGCTGGAAACTGGTCTGCTGATAAGAAGAAAAATTGTTCTGCTGGTAAGAAGTGGTTTGTTCAGAAAATCTAGGGTTATGCTGAGAAAACGATCTTTGCATCAAAAGTTGAAGTGTGGAATCATTTTCAAAAGAGTTGAGCTGTGAAGAGAAGTTTGATCTCATGTCTAAGCTGGAGCCATTATTAAGTCCATTAGGAACTCTGCCACCAACTGCCAAAATTGCAGGATCCATAAAATCGAAATCACCAACACCACCAATATTTACAGGCGCGGGTGCTTGATGAGCTTTTCTCAATAATGAAGAAGAGTCAAACATACGATTTCCTGAAAAGGAGGTTAAAAATGAGAACATGTTCATTATGAATGGACGGTGAGAAATTTATATTGGAATAGACATGTAAAGGAAATAAGCAACACTGAAACTAACCGGATAGGTTGTCAAAAGATTGTTCCATTCTCTCATGAGAAGTGAAGCCTGGAGGTGGTGCTCTGCTTGGCCCTGAAAATCCAGGTGGGGCTGATACTTGTGTTCTAGGAACTGTTTACAACGGCCAAAATTACGGTTAATACAAGAAGAATAATATTTGGTAGAGGTAAAAAACTTTTAAAAGCTAATACAGATAATCCAGCATATAAAAACTTTTAAAAGCTAATACAGATAATCCAGCATATAAAAACTTTTAAAAGCTAATACAGATAATCCAGCATATAACATGATTCACTCGGTATCTAACATGCATTGACAATTCCATAATAGGTTTTCTACAAACAAGAAGCATACTATACTAATTGATGCATAATAGATTATTTACAGGAAAAAACATTTTTGTGAATAGCATGATTCACATTTTTTTTCACATGAACTGATTCGTAAAAAGTGAACTACATAAACAATGTTGGATCAACATGGTTATGGTAAAAAAGTCAGACAGTAAATCAAAGAAAACCCATAAACAGATAATACAGTCATTTACTTAGAACTGTGTGGATGGGCTTACATATATCTCTCAAGTCTCAACAAGCCAAATAGGTGAAGTTTCAAAGTTACCAAAAAGTGGGTCAACCATGTTTATAGAAGCCCATAATCTATTCAGAAGCTTACAATTTACAACCTCCTATATCACTTCATTTCAGGAACTAGATGATTATTTAATATAGTTCAGGTTTTCATATTTAGTTCATTAATAATATAAGACTCAAAAATGCAAGTTTCATGAGGTAGAACATGTGTTAGGAAAAGGCAAGTTGAAACTTTGGAAACTAACCTATCAAGAAAAAAAATATGAAAGTTGGTTTCATAACTACTGAACGCACTGGCATAACTAATTGAGAGAAAGATTCACTTTTTTGGTTCAAAAATTGAAATGCCTATGCTATTAATCCTCAATTTCTGTAAGAAAGCTGCATCGAGAATGCCACATTCCATAGTAGTAGAACGAATAAGGAAGCATTATATAAGTATGAGCATGGTTCACCGAAAGGCCTCATTAAATAGCATATAGCCCATATGATAAAACCATTTTTAATTTGCCGGAACATACCTGAAATTTTATTGTCAGACATGGAAGAATAGTGGCTGGCAAAATTATCAGATTCCTCATAGTTAAAAGACGAGAAACCGTTTCCATCATTACGCTTGCGGTCAAGATAACTACTATTGTTACCAACAACATCATTATTATAATTCCTATATTCAAGCCCTCGCCCCAAGTCTGTTGAAGTTGGTGCATGATTGAATCCTTGATCCGTGTATTCATCCTGTCTTGCAAATGAGAACCTCGACTGGCTGCTGTTCTGTGATTTCCTTGAACTCAAAACCATATGAGGTTCAGGTTGTTTATGACTTTGACCTAAAAATTCAGCTAAGTTCCGAGGTGAAGTTAACGACTCATCCCAAGGGTCGAAATCCATAGACAGAATATTTGATATTATACTGCTTTCTCCTAAATCTACAGCTGTATTATGGTCCCTCTTTGCACCTACTGCTTCTTCAAACATTCCCATCTGACTTCTACCCCCTTCAATACCATGGAAGTATGAATGTCCATTATAAATGTCCGTAGAAGAGTTACCAGCTATAGTGGATGAGTATCCATTAACTACCGTTTCATTAAATCTGTGTTGGGGGGTCTTTTCAAGATTTTGATCCACTGAAGGACGATCTAGATTACCATTGGCCAAGATATACGCATCTTGAGAATAACCCATCGAATTATTTGAGAGAGGAGAAATATAAGAAATGTTATGCATATGGTTTGTATGTGTATCAACTTCTGTATCATTGAGCCTCTGATCATTGAAAGACCGCAAATCTTCTTCCGGGTCACAAATAGCAACTTCTGCTACTTTATTTTGCAATTCTGATAGTAAATCACACTGTTTGGCAGTGATTTCTACTTCATTTAAAGGTTCTTCTGCAAGTGGCTCTGCCTCAGAAGATTGTAGTCTTTGATTCTTATCAATGCTTGTTGATGACATGTCAGAAGCTATGTTGTGAATCTTTACTTCATCAGCAACATTCAGGTCCTTATCTCGAGCATGATTCAAGAGATGTCTAGATATTTTTTTATTTTTTGATGAAGTTATAGGAAGCTGGCTGTTAGAGGTTGAGGAGGAAGAAAGTCCAGTAGTGACAGGTGTCTCGGAAAGTGTTCTTTTGTCGCCCGTCGCAACAGCTTTCTTCATAGACACTGGATCCCCCAAATTACTCTTATCTTGGAGAATGTGGGTATCGTCACTATGCTTCTTCACTAATTCATTGCCATGGACAGAAGAATTCGCTACTGCTGAAGAAAACGAGAGTGCATTACTAGACCCATCAGCCTGTTGCTTAGAGGGTCCATTGGAAGTCACTACATTTGACAAAATGGGCAGACTATTTAACGCACGTGCACCCCTGTAACACATAAAAGTCAGTAGAAATGTACAGCAGTACCCAATCCCGCCGGAGCGGGGCATGGGAAAGTCGGTAGAAATGTAATGCGTGTAAACTGTGTGCACAAAGAGAACTTTACCATGACGCTGCTGCAGGAAGAGCTGCTGATCTCCCAGAACTACTATTTGGTGGAGAAACTTTTGTGCTACTCACAGGATTCTGCTACTCAAAATAGACCAAGGTCGTCAACAAACTTTTTTACCATAACAACACAATTGAACTACTAAAAAAATACATGAAATAAGAGATGTGAACATGTATCCAATGAAAAATCATATTAACTGGAAATGCAACATGGTCTCTAGACACAATCACACAGTTGGAGTACCTAGATATGTTTAATTTTACTAATAAGATAAAACTTATAGCTTACATATCTTAATATAAAAGGTCCATCAGTCAGGGTCAACATAAAACCAAAGAACAAAAAGGTCAACACAGAATATCTTACATTGGTGGTACTTTTACTAATAGGTTTTGCCCATGCAGAAGTATTGTGAATAGAGTAGTCATCAGCTGGAGGTGGTAAAAGATTTCCCGAACGCCGTTGCATGTCATTTGTGGCACCAGTAATTTGCTGAACTCTATTCCTTTAAAACCACTATGTAAGTTAATTTGGAGGACAATAAACCAACACACAATTTGAACAAACAAAATAAGTGAAATCTATCTTGAGACACGTTGAAACCTATGCTTGTAATTTAACAATTTTTACATTGAAATTCTTAACTCCTTGCATAAGGATCAAATCACATGATCCTTGTAAAACTCATTTAAAAATAAAACATTTGCACACCAACTAAAAAACATACAATAGAATGTACGGAAAAATATGTATGGCACTTCAACTTGGATATTTCACCATTATCGCTCTCCCTCTGTCACTCGCATATGCCATAATGGCTTTTCCTTAAAAGTAGTTGTGGTGGTGGCGGTTTGTTAGTGATGGTGGTATAGTGGGCAGTGAACGGCGTTTGCTTGACATCCAAGTCATTTTACTTTAATATTAATGCACAAAACGACCTTTAAGAACCATTCAAAATATAGCAAAAGAATTTACATGACACACTTAGCCCATTATCGTGGTTTAAAATTGGCCATATCAGCCCATAAGGTAAGCAAAACTAGTCCAAATCAACCTGCTTCTACTAGTTTAATTCACTTTTAACACACCTAGTTATACAACCCAACCCAAATTTAGGGTCCGTTTGGTATCTGGGGTTAGGATTTAGGATTTGGATAGAAAGTGAAAAATTTTGTTTGGTAAAAACCTTTGGGTTTAAAAATGGGAGTCACCCCAAATATCTAGGCACCCATAAAACCATACGAAGCAACCTACTTTTCTGAGCAACTTTGATATTTGGTGGGGCCTTCTCACATTCTCTCTCTGTCTTTCTCTTTCCTTCATTATTAAACTCTTTTATTTTATTAATTTTATAATAACAAAGTTCAGTTTTCAATAATATATATATATATATATATATATATATATATATATATATATATATATATATATATATATATATATATATATATATAGTGTGATGTTCTTTTCAGAACCAAATGAATTGCGAGAACTGCGAGAACCATTTTAAGCCATAGATTAATATGATCAACGGTTGAAATAGAAGTGGCATGATCGTAATTAAAGGTAACTTAACAAGATTTATTTTAGTTGGAAAAAGGGTAAAATTGGTATTTAAACTAATAAAATATTTTAAAACGGTTCCTAATTAGATGGAATGAAGAATCATTTAGAAAACAAAGCATGACCTACTCTCTCTACTTTTTTTTGGAGCCGCCATTGTTTTTTTTTCATACAGGAACTTCTTTTTTAATTGGTTCATCAACAATAGATGATAATGGTTGCGTAAAATATATTTTTTATGGTATTTGTTTCAAATGTTTAGATTTTTTATTGTGTGGAGATGAACCTCTTTATACGAACTTGATGATGAGATGGTAACTACTTATAAACGCTTGATATTTTTAGTATTGCTATCATCTATGAAGATAGATCTGCAAAATAAGGTTTGACTTCGAGGAATCAAATTATAGGTATTTTTAATTCTCTATTTCTTTTGTTTTTGTATTTAATTATTTCTGATTCATTTTTTTTTTT
>LBNU01002579.1:8774-24771 GCA_014162995.1 Artemisia annua | reverse complement strand
CAAATCCAAATCCTAACCCGAATCCAACATTATACCAAACGGACCCTTAGTTTTTGTCACGAGTGAATAGCCATTGTAATCTAATGTGTTGGTTATCGTTGTGTAACCACAAATAAACATGTCTCCTTTCCAAATTTCATGTTCCTTCCTACAAGGAAAAATGGTCTATCTCGAGGTGTTCCATTGCAGATCAAGACTCGATTGGTTATGCCTAGCTTGCAACCCAAATATGTAGAAAATAAAAAAATAACTTACCGTTGATTCAATGTTGATATTGAGATCAAGACATTAGCACCCCGTTCATTTGTAAATTATAGATGTAAGACCTCGTTTCCCAATATGGTTTGATCTTTGACGCTAGAACGATAAATTGGGCTTTATGGGTCAAATACGATTTATGACGTCCTAAATATTCAAGTAACCATTATAGCCCTCAAAGATCAAACAAGAACAAGACACAAGGGTTGTTGATGTTTTAATCACCATATCAACATGTCCCAAACTAGTTTCTAAGCATCAATTAATAAATCATTCCAAAATTCCCACTGTATCTAATGCAATATTGAATATTCAGTAAAACAGTTGAGTCTTGATCTGCAACCACGCACCGTGACACTATCCAGAGTTTATTCTAGAAATAAATATTGGATTTGAGAAGGGGCATCATTATCTATTGTCACACAAGTAAAACCAACACATTCATATATCTACCTAGGAATTCATCACGATAAAAATCATTTGTTTCAGTAGCAATATCACCTTCTCATATGTGTCCCATATGCTTACCATATAAGACTATAAAAAATAAAAAATAAAACATAAAAAAAAAAAAAATAAATAAATAAAGGTTTTATGCCGAGAGAGGTAAGGAATGCATTAGGTTATAAAAATTAAACAGTAAAAAACACCAATATTCCGGGAGAGAAATTCCCCAGTAAAGAGAACTTAGGGTCAGGGAAGAAGCTGCCATACAAAGACGTGTCATGGGGTGTGAGTGTGAAGAACAATTCACTTGTTTGGTGTAGCAGAAGACAATAAGGAGATGTAAATGCTGGGACTATGTTTCCCATTGATTACAAACTATGTCCTCTAAAATGATGGCAAATAACAAAGCTTTTCATATGATCACATCAATTTATGTTTGATGTTTGAACGGTTTGATAGGTAGGATATTTATACTTTGTTGGGGAAGTATGAGTGAACCGACTCCCATCGCTGAATCAATGTTTATACATTTCATTTTCTGAGGAGATAATGAATGGTCTTTCCACTTCTTTGAGCTAGTTTTCTTTTGCTGTCAACTTTGAAGAAAATTTAGCATTTGTTTACCTAGCTTACTAGCACTTTGGACACATCTCCTCATATATCCTACCATCTAAAAAATGACTAACTGTAGATAGGCTGCATAACCACAGCCGTAGCTGAAGTTTGAACAAAATGCAACCTAAAGAGATCAATAGAACTTTCCAAGGACATGCAATATAGATCCCACTGAATAGGAGTCTCATAAGGCGCTTGTAAACTTTGTTATGGAAATTCTTTACAAATCGATTTTTTTCGGGGATGTATACTAAATCAGCAATTTGCAGTTATCATGCAATAAGAACATGAATTATAAATATACCTTGTATATGCTGATACTATTTCATCTTTAGTAAAGCTATCTTCTTGCGGTCCAAACTCATGCAAATATAAACAATCAACGTTGGTGCAAGGCTGGATCAACAAAATTAAGTGCAAAATGAATATTACACAATGTTGAAGAGTAAACTAATAAAATGATTTGGTCATTTATCATCATACCACATTCCTCAGCCATGCATGACAGTACTTTGTCGTCCCAAAACAGGCCCTGCAACAAAATCCCACTTGTATCATATAAAACAAGAGGAAAAAGAAACATATCCGTCATGTTATATGTGTTCCTACCTCAAAGGTCTACCCTCCAAGACAAAGCCATGTGTTGATTGAATACTACGAACTGCTTCTTCCTCCTTGGAGTATGTAATATATCTGAACAAATTGAGCATGCGGCAAAGAAGAAGTTGGTCAGGGATACAGCAAACTAAGGCTATAATTGGAACTTCATATCAAATCGACATAGTCATCACTTGATTATATTCAACGTGTATGATATTCATAACATCAGTCACTTACGCAAACAAAGTCATGTTCACATACAAATATCTGACAACCAAAATTATAATGTAGGTCCGAAGTGCAAACTACATCGTGTAATGAAAATTTTCCCCATGTGTCCAATTTTATATGTGATGTCATATTATATATAACTAAATATGGAATTTGTAATATTCTCTCAATCTTGAAAAAAGTCCGCTTTATAACTTAGAATAATACAACAATAAACTTTTTCTTCATGACAACTTGGCATTTAAGTGGGTGAAATAAAACAAAATTCATCGTAGAAGATAGGGTAGTTTAGAGAAATTGAATATATCATCTAAATGTTAACTTCAGAATATAGACTTCTTTTTATGTGAAGTGGACTGTTTCTTTAGACAGAGGGCGAATATAAGTATATCGTATCTAGTAGATTACGTAGCTAAGATCTACTTTTCCAGACTAAGAAACTTCTGTAGATGTGTTAGTCTGTTATCTATATGTGTTAATTGTCTTCTACAAAGAGTAATACGTTGATAAATTGAAAATTGGATATTTCAAATTCGTAATTTTGGATAATATCTCCAATAACAATCTGGACATAAATCAGACTAGCTACGGATATAAATGCCGCAATTCATATCCGGATGTACATGACCAGACTACAACCCCTGGTCTGCATCACAAAATTCCAACTAATAAAACTATGCAGCAGCATAGGTAAAAAAATTCAATCTCACGCTCTCACAGTACTGAACCATAGTGAGAAATGAGTATTCAGTTCATAAATTGGTACGTAACTATATTTTTTGTGCTATGACTTTGGTAACTAATACATGTGAAAAGAGACTAGTTTTTAGATTGCACATATCAACATTAACCGGACAACGAGAAATGCTAGCATATGAACACTCAAGAAAACTGGACAAGATCAAAATCCATCTTCCATATAAGTATATGACCAATAACATGGATGAACTTACACACTACAAGTACTGTTAGCAAATTGCTGAATTGATCCAGCTGCTGTCCGAGATATAGAAACTTTTAGTACCTTCCCATACTGACCAAAATATTCGTTCTGCTGCAGAAGCTGTTTATAAAAAGAGCTTGAAGTTAAAGCTCCAGAATATGAGTTATAAGCAGTTAAGGGTGCCAAAGAGAGAATACATACATCTTCATCTGCTAAATCGAGAGGTAGCCCTACAATGTAGACAAGGTTACGTTGAATAACCCTGACACTACCAAGCTGAATTCTTCCTTCGGAAGTTTTAGTTTTTCCCTTTTGGGACTTCTGTTTCTTCTCCACACTCATTCCAGTAACCAATCTGATTACAAAATAAGGTAGTCCAAGAAAATAATTATAATAAACAAAACAAAATAAAAAGCTCTGATGCAAATAGATCATAAAGAGTCAAACCTTTCACGCTGTGATGCCGTACTCACAATCTTTTCCTTGTTATAAGGGGTACGGCATGCTGGACACCGCCCTTCTGTGCTATCCTTCTCAGCCATATCCATTATGTGATGCCAACACCAAACACAGATCTGTATATATATAAGGACCCATTAAGGTTATAATACGTTACACAAACCATAAACCAGTTCACATATTATACAATAACAAAACTAGAGAAGTAGATAATTATTCAGAAGTAACAAATAGAGGAGATTAATACAAACATGCTGATAAAAAAATGAAAAAACAAAAATGCAAATTATCATATTTGCTGTGAAGAAAATGAATCAAAATAAAATTATTTCCTATTTTTACTTTTAGTCCAGCTATAATTACACATATGTTTAATGTATATATAATGATTAAGTACAAACAAAGCTCATTACAAGATATGCAGAATATGCTGAAAACTAAGCCTTGATACCTGGTGATGGATCATAGTCTTTTAGTCCAGCCAAGATATGCAGGATCATAGTCTTTTATCCTAACAAAAAACTTTCAACAATCACCATTACCTGGTGATGGCTAAAATTTTCTACACATGGCATCAACCAATAATCCAACCATACGAAAATATTTTCATAAACTCACGTCTGAAACTCCAAACGGTGATGATTGAAGTATAAATTAAACAAACTCAAGGTTGTAAATATCGCTCGGCGGTACCGTGGCGGTCTGGTGATGGCTAAAATTTTCTACACATGGCATCAACCAATAATCCAACCATACGAAAATATTTTCATAAACTCACGTCTGAAACTCCAAACGGTGATGATTGAAGTATAAATTAAACAAATTACAAACTAAGGAGTGAAGAAGTGGACAAAATGAACTAGCCATCGAAACATATTTACTATATCATGTTTATATAAGCAAAACAAACTATCAAGGTTTGGATGGCCATTAGTAAAGTCGGATAATAACATGGGCATTTATGTTAATTGTCCAAAGATATTAAAGATTCAAACATATTAGGAACTTCGGGACTAAGTACGAGCTTCCACGCACACTATTCAATACTGACGTACAATGCTATGCATAAAAATTAAAATGGCACTTCAAATTTTTAACAAAAACGACAAAAACTAAAAGAGAATGCTTCATACGTCATAGCCACACTTGCAAGGCTTCAGCTGCTGGTCTGTCAAATCCATCTCTTCCGCACAAAGTGGGCAAGTCCTATCTCCTTCATCGCTCATGGTTACCTAAAACAATGAACACTAACATAAGTACATGTCTCTTCATGTAGAGAGATATATGTATACATACATATTGTTGCATAGGCATATATACATACATATGTAAGTGTTTCTTAATATTAATACAGGTTTCTTTCGCTAATGCCTCTCTTTTTTAAGCACCAAACTTTTCTATCCTAACCAATTGTCAACTTCATATGCTGCTTCACGTTCACATTATCAGGTGGTCGGGTGTTTCGGTTTGCATACTTTTCTGCTAATTGCCTTATTTCACTTTATAAAAATGCAATCTTTTTAGTGTTTTGATCGCTTTATTGGTTTACTAGCTTACTTTGAGACCAAATAACCACATTTAACTAACTATAATATCTTTGCAGAATTACACACATACATATATGTATGTGGTTTCAAAAAATAGATATTTCTCAATTAACACCCGCTCTCTTAACACAAATATGCATTCTTCAAATAAATGACACAAAAAACATATATTAATGAATCAACTTCATATGATACACATTTTTCATAACGGGTATCCTGAATAAGCAAACTTTTTCAGCTTATTGGCTTATTCCATTTTATATAAAGCAATCTTCAAGTTATGTTTGTAAGCAGCTTAAAATAAGCAGGCGTTTATATAAAAGTGCTTAGTTGGTCTTAAAGTAGACTTTTTTTTTTTTTTTTTTGTGTAAACACAACAAAGCAATCCAACTAAGGGTGTTTGTTTAAGCTTATTTATAAACTTATGAGCTTATCCGTTTTCAATTTTATGTTTCATAAGACCCACTTTTTGGCTTATTTTGGGATTTACGAGCTCGTATAAGTTTATTATGTGATAACAAACTAATAATATAAGCTCACAAGTTTCAATATTAGCTGAAAAAATGAAGCTTATGAAACATACCCCCGAAACAGATAAGCTCATAAGCCCATAGGGGGTGTTTGTTTAAGCTTATATAGTTATATATGGGCTTATGAGTTATGAGCTTATTTGTTTTCAGGCTTATACTTGATAAGCCTCAATTTTCCGGCTTATTATGAGACTTGTGGGCTTATATAAGTTTATTATGATACAATAAACTTATAAAAGCCCATAAGTCCCAAAATAAGCCGGAAAATTGAGGCTTGTGAAATATAAGCCAAAAGCAAATAAGCTCATAAGCCCATATATAAGCTTACACTAAAAAAGCTTAAATAACTCCAACGAAAAAAGAATAACACAAATAAAATCATTTAAAAAAAAAAAAAAAAAAAAAAAAGGAAAAAAGGTAACTACCTATTTCCCCGTGTCTAATCCATAAAAACCACCAATTTAACAAAAAGTCAATAACTTTATCAAAAAAAATAAACCCTAAACAAAAATAAAACTAATTAACAAAAAGTCAAATCAATTAATTTAAAAAAAAAAAAAAAAAAAAAAAAAAAAAAAAAAAAAAAAAAAAAAAAAGTAAACAATAAACTTAATCGGTGAAGCTCAGATTAATTAAGCTAAGCATAAATCATATAACCAATCAAATAAAAATCAATCAACAATTAAAGATATGATCTTGACCGAATTTTTTTAAAAAAAATAATAATAATAAAGAAATGAATAAAGTAACGATAGATCTAATGAATTAGAGATGATATATATAAAAGCTTACAGTGATTGATTGATGGATCAACGAAGAAGAGAAGAAGCACAAAAGGGGGCTGCTGCTGATGCTGATGATTGTTTTCCGAGTGAGTGAGAGAAGTCTTCGTCTATGGATGTGATGCCTTTTTTAAAGCTCTTTTCTTGTTTCTTGTAAAGTTGGTGTAAATCTGGGGTTAAACTTGTAAAATTGTATTTTTATTCGGGGCGCGATCCTGCCTGACATCGTTTTTGTTTTTTTGCAAGATCGAGATCCTCCTACCTAAGATCCTATCAATTTGTTGTATTTTGTAAACAAAGGATAAACGAGTCAAACTGTTTTACAGTTTTACTTAACATCAAAGATAATTTTCATATAATATCTTGTTGAAATATCAAAGTTCAATTTTCAAACATAAAAGTAATAGTAAACACAAGAGCCATAAACGTCTCAAAACATAACAAGAGCCATCTATTGTAATGCATGTAAATCAATTAACGCAAAAAACGTAAAAACGTAAATGTAAACGTGTAATTAAAAATGTGAAACTATTGGAAAACGACTCTAAAAAATGCAAATCTATTTTTGAAAAATCTTATAAATCTAAAAACTATTTTTAAAAGAAAAATGAAAATTATTTTTGAATTTATTATGAATTTAAAATGATTAAAATCTAAGAAAATAGAAAAGAAATATTAAAACAATTAAGAAAAATCTGAAATTTTTATGGAAATTCTAAAATATTATTCTAAAAATACTGTAGAAAAAACTTTTTGAAAAATAAGCTCAGAAGTGCTTATTGGCTTAAAAATTGCTTATTACAAGTGCTTATTAAAAAGCACTTGTAACAAAACTTTACAAAATTGACACAGAAGGTACAAAGGACTAAACTAAGCTCTATTACACTGAAATCAAATCATATACCAATTCAGAACACATAAATGAACATAAGGCAGTTTAACAATAAGCAATAACGATAAGCAAATGATCACAGAATAAGCCAGAGGCTTAGGAACAATGTAATGTACTTATGCAGGCTCAAATAAACTCAGACAACTCGATCAAACTCAGATTTCAATCAACGAATTACTTATGCAGTCCAACTACTTAATCAGAATACATGTTCTATACAAGTACTTTACAGGCTGAAATAAGCAAACTAATAAGCTCTAGTGTGCAAACTAGTGGGGGCAAAAACAAGGTTACTAAGCTGAGATTATAGCAAAACCAAAAGCCCTATCACAAATTGTCAATTGATCCACTAATTAACCCTAAGAACAGGTTGCTGAACACAGGTTGACAAGTAAAAAACATGCATCAGCAGAGCTACAAGATAAAACTGATTAACAAACACACAGATTAGCCACCATTAAGCATGCATCCCAAATATCATACCCTATGGACTAACAATGAGCTTATCGTACTGCTGAGAAAGTAGCAAGTTGGGACAGTTTATGCTGATGCAGTGGGTAATATGGGTAGAAAATGGATGAAAACTGAGATTTTTGACTTAATGAAGTACCAATACTAGATATTGCACAGCTAACCTATTCTATAGTGAACTGATTCAACGCATAAACTACACTAAAAGAAACTTAATCCTAAATCTAATCTAGGCTACTACTTGACTGTTATAAACCTCAAGAATTAACCAACTCATGCAAATCCCTACAAGCTAATAGAAACTGGTTCAAATCACTTCTAAACTACCTTCATTATCTTATTATAGCTAATTGAAATTCGGATTGTGACCAAAAATGGTTTGACCATCAAAAGTCAAATGGAACCAAACACTCCTTATTAGATCTATTGTGAGTTTTTATTAAACTATAATGAGATTTAAGCAACTACAAATCCACATAAACTCACACTATGATCCATCTAACTGAATGAACTCAAATCCACAGAGCTAATCAATCAAACATCACAGAAACACAGAATCACAGATAGATCAATATTAACTGCAGTAACATATCACAGTTGCATAAAACAAGTTCCACAGTGATCAAACTAACTCAATATCATTCAATTATCACTAAGTAACATCGAACAGGGTAAAATAACAACAACTAGATTAATCTAATAGATCAAACAGTAAACGGAAAGAAAAATGGGATTAGATCATTACTTAGCACCAGAGGCCTCATTAGATGAGGTTATACTCCAAGATGCCTATCTTTGATAGGCTAAAGCACTTCTGAACAACCACTAAACACCAATGAATCACCATATTTCACTAATAACTCTTCTGAATCAACCTTGAACTCAGATTGACTTGTAACTAACTAACCATATTAAGCAGATATAAGACTAGAAAATTCACATCAAGCTATTATTAAGATTGATTGAGCTTATGAGAAACGTAATGTGAAAACTTTAAAACTTTAACTGAACTAAAATGAGAACACTAGTAAAACGTAGAGTAGAAGAAAACTGAATTGATTTGAAATTTGAAAAGTTACAATGCTTCAACTGAGAATTACATCTAACAGGAAGAAATAGGCTAAAAGCTATTACTAAAGCTACTACAGAAGCTACCTCTACATTCTATCCTAACATCTAACTACCATCTCCCTAGCTCCAACCAAAATAAAGAGAGGAGATGCTATTTAAAGCCACGAGCTCAGGTCTTGGAAGTGGTATATTCTTTAGAATATCCCCTTAAGATTCCTTATGACACAACTGGACCAATCAGAGGCCTTGCTTCCACCTTGTGACGCGTCCAAACCAATTAACAGCTCCCACATGTCATTCCTCTTGTCAGAGTGTGTCAGTGATGTAGGAATAGACCATAGTACCCTTAATTGGGGTTATTCTGAGGTGGGATTGGGGTAATTTTGGGTGAGGGTAATTAGGGTTCTAAGCTGGTAAAGGGTGAATTTGGGGAAAGTGTACGGGGTAAAAGAAAGGGGCGGGCTATATATTTTTTTTATATTTATTTGTTTGATTTCTGGACCTATTTTGGAGTTCGGGTTATGGGTTTTATAAAAGTTGGGTAAATGTTTTGGGCTGGTTAAGGATATGGGCTTTGGTGGGGTTTTGGGTTTAAATGTTTATGGACTTGGCAGCTTAGGTTTATAAAGAATTACAAGGACCAACTTTGTAAATTTCTGAAATTTAAGGACCAATTGTGTAAATTTAACCAGGGACTAAACTTGACAAATGTTGATTCATTGAGGACTAATTTTGCCATTCTGAGCTCAAATGTGAAAAATGCTTCCCGGTTCCGGCTTTTGATCCTTTTCCAATCCCGTGCTCGTTCTTGATCGTTTTTGTGTGATTCAAGTCCGTTTTTGCAATACCCTTACCTGCACAATCAGAAACGCAAAAACACATATATCTTTGGCATTTGTTAGCGTTTTTGGTCTTTTTGATCTTAAATTGGTAAATAAAAGATATGTAATTTAATACATATCAAAATCCCCCAAACTAAGATATTGTCGTGTCCTCACGCAATGGGATTCAATCACGCTTTAGAGATAAATAATTTCATAACTCTTTTTACTTAACTTTGAAAAGTAGCAAAATGTTCGAAAGAGATACGAAACCATTTATTCCCTTCAACGCCCCGTTTTACCATTTTCTTTGTTCCTCCATTTATTACACTTGTTACTTTCGAACTTTTCACAACTTATTCGGATGACGGTGTATCGACTTTCATTATCTTGCGATAATTATTAGGTTCATCGAGTAGAAACACAATTCATAGAATAGTGACCAAAAGGATAAAATTCGTCATCCTTGATTTTTCACGAGTTCCCAAACTAAGCTTATGAACGAGATCACCATTTATTTACAAGTTAGATGCCAGAACTACTCATCGTAGTTACTTGTGTAAAAACCCCTTGTTCCCAAATCTTAGTGTATCTAGAATTTTTTACTTTTGTTGAGAAATGAATTGCTTCATATTTTCTCATTCCAATATGAATTAGTCCGATAAAGATACCAAAAATTCTAACGCTAAGTAGTTAGTCATCTTCTCTTAAGAAAGTTTGCTCGAAAAATGAGGTCCACATCAAGGATATTGGATACATACATAGAAAGACTATGGAATACATCAAAATAGACATAAGTTGGAGAGTACCTTCACGTGCACCTCATGCTTCCGATCTAGGATCATTACATGCACCTCACGCGCGACCAACTTTAGTCTTAACACTTAAGCTCATAATCCATAAATCTCAACATAAATCCTTATTCTTTCTTTTGATTTTTCACTTTTTCACTTTTTGTTTTTTTTCATTTTTCTTGCCTTAGTAACTTTTCAACTCCGAACCTTCACGGTTTCAATCCAAGACCTACCGCCAACTGCTAGGGTTAGAATGTAGGATCCAAGGTCCGATCTCAATCCGGAGTTTCAAAGTACCTTAGCTCTTATGAATACTGGGCTTTAAAGGGTAGCTCCGAAACCACATGCGTACTACGCAATACAACGAAATACCATACAATACAACACAATTCAATGGCGTGTATCCTTGATGTGTACCCAGTTTTTCAAGCAAAGATTCTCTTAAGAAGATAAAGAACTAAATTTCGTCAAAACCGAAACATCTTTAATTATTACACAAGATATGGGGTTAAACAAGCTGATGGGAACAAAAGACCACAAGTACCTTCGATGAGCTTTAAAGAGAACCACTACTCCACGTATGACATCTAACTTCTAAATAAACACTATCATTTCTCGCTCTTCGCTTTTTTAACAAATCTCAAATAATGAGATCCGCGAATACTTAGCCGATAATCAAGCCACGTATATTTAAAGTCAATTACGGAAACTTGCAAACTCTAATAAAAGAATTCGCATTTTCTAGCTTCTTATGTAAAAGACTAGCGAAAGCTTTTAAGCTGCGCATATATAAAGTAATGTACGGGAGCTTGCAGATTCTAAAAGAAGAATTCGCGTTTTATAGCTCCTTGTGTACAAAACTAGCACAAGCTAATGTGATCATCATTGGTTAAGGGAACAAGCTAGGGCTCAACACGCCCGGTCAAGTCAAAATATTATTTCTACTCTCACCAACAAGAAAGTCAACACGGTGTCAAAACACTTATTCAAACTTTATTCTATTTTTCACAACTTTTCAACATTTATTCTTTTTTCACAATTTTTCAAAATTTTCAATTTTTGCTATTTTTGCGGAAAAACGAGGTTGCATGAGTAACGACACAAATGAAAGTGCAAGTCAAATCAAATCGAAGATTGACCCCCCCAAACTAAAACGAAACATTGTCCTCAATGTTTGAAAAGGCAAGGGTAATCCTAACATAAGTCTAAGGCCGTTTATTAAATATGCCAAAGATACGTTAGTCGATAAGATTTAGGATATATCACGAATTTCCAAAAGCATGAATAATGAGACTCGAGTGGAGATGAGACAAACAACGAGCACGAGAGTCTTCATTAATCGGGAAATTCCTGGACATAACAACACAAACAACCACGAAACACAAGATTGGAAGAGGCGCACCTCCTCACGTCACATTAGCTAAAGAAAATAGAAAGAAGATAGAAATGATAAGCATGGGGTGCCTCCCACGAAGCGCTTGTTTATTATCGAGTCGTATAGCTTAGACTCGCCCCGGATTTACTTAATCTTGGGGGAGCAAATGAGACGGACACCCGGCCTGAAGAATGGAAATGTCGGGGTCAAAAACGGTATCTTCACTCCCGGTGGAGTGAAGGAATGGAGAAATGATGGGATAAGTATAAAATGGGTAAAACACTCGGATGATAAAAGCATATTCAATATCTGAATCACGGGTGNTCAAAAAGGAATGAATCATCCACGTCATTCTCAATACCCGGTGGTATCGAGTCATCCGTAGCAAGAAATAAATCGACATCCTCTAAAAGAGGGTCACGAGACGGATTATCGGAAATCGGTAAAGAATCAATCTCAAAATGAAAGCACTCGTAATCCGGAAGAGATATATCAGCATGAATAGTGGGATTGCCACTACTCGTCTCTTCAAATCGAAAAATCTCAAGCTCGGGTAAAAAGTCACTATCCATATCGGGGATAGGAAATGAAGAGGAAATCATTGAATCAGAAGACGGAGTCGGAATTTTTAATGCTTCGATCTTTGAAATAAAACCAAAAAGAAAATAGTTTTAGTGTTTACAGAGTGTATATCAATAAGCTACACAGATGATCACAGAGTGTATATCAAGCTACAAACAAATTAGGTGAACAAGAAAGAAGCTAAATCATGAAGAGGAACACACTGAATAAGCCACAAAAAGCAAATAAGCACTTATGCCTAATCACAGACCAAATAGGCTAAATGTGGCAAACTGCAGCCTTGTGTGGGGCCCACAGTGGGAATCTAGGGTCCAAAGAGAGACTTGATTTGAAAAATAGGCCAGGTAAGCTTTCTAAAAAACCAATAATCAGAGCTTATGGCACACTGAGTAGCTTGTGGTGAGCTTGTGAAGTTGGGGGTTAACATTGAATCACAGGGTAATGAGACAAACTATAAGCTAAGAGCAGGCTATTTAAACAAGCTTTTAAGTACAAAATAAGCTTTAGGCCTTTGAGTTTGGTGGATGAGCTTCTCAAGAAGCCAAATCACACAAGCTCAAGTTCACAGGAAAGCTTCTAAGGAGCTTATGAAAATGCTCACCTATACTGATTGATCAGTATAGAGAGTGATTTTTGTGGAAATCTTTTGAACAAAATAAGCAATGAAAATAAGCATATAAAAGGGAAATGAGTACGTAATCAACAGACTAGCAAGCTAAGCTTTCAAAAGAACCAAAATGCACAAACTAAGAACAATTAATAAAGCTTATGCAAGCTTATGAGTTTGGCTAGAAAACTGTGACACAGGACACTTTTTAGAAAAAGGGCTAGGTTTAAGCCACCCAATAAGCAGTTTAGCAACCAAACAAAAATTAAGAAAAATACCCTCTAAAAGATGAGCAACAAAACTAAAATACCTAACAAGATTAACTCCGAAAGCTAGATAACAAAACCACAATGAAAATCACTAGTTAATTCAAAAACTTTTTGCTGTGAACTTTTGACTTTTTGATTTTTGCTCAAAGTTGACTTTGGTGAGATTCTAAAGTTCCTGAGTGACTTAATATGTTTATATGAGTTAAAATGGAACTGATTTGAGCTTTGTTAACAACTTATGCACCATGTGAATGATTATGGATCCAAAGATTTTGACAGAGAACAAGTAAGTTGAGATCAAAGGTATTTTTGACTTTTTATCAAATGAAGCTTGTGTTTTATAGTTGTTTTGAGTTAATATGACCTTGATATGACTTGCATGAACCAAAAACAACAACAATCTCAGACTTGATCACAGTAAACAACCTTGAACCAAACACACCTTAACTTTTATGAAAAAGAGATTATAGAAGCAAAATGATATTCTAATGCATGAATCTGATAAATAAGCTTATACTAACTTAATCTAAACACAATTAAGCAGAAATTAACAAGATTTAATACTTGAATCTACCAAACAAAGATAATGCTAAAAATCCTTAGAAACTGAAATTTAGAAATTAAGAATTAGAAACCTTGACCTCTGGCTTAACCAGGGTATCTCTATGCTCAACAAGCTCCTAGCTTATCAGAGATAAGCTAGGTAAAGTCCATCTGGCCAATCCATTTAGACCACTTCCAAAGCATTCCATGTCCATCAAGCAAAGGTACCCTGTATTTGTTTTGTTTTCTGGATTTTTTTTATCTTTTTATGTTTTCTTAAGTCTATTTAAGTCCTAAGTGAGCTTATGATACAGTAACCTTAAGTTTAGAACATGATTTGAGCCAAAACAGAATTTGAAATTGAAATTGCAAAACAGAGATTGGACTGAAATACTTGAGATTTTTGATTAACAAAAGATCAAATTACATTAAAGAAACAGATTACAAAGCTTTTGAAAGGTTTACAACTACTAAGAACTACAATTGAACTAATTCGACACTATTTTATCACTAAATGACTACACACACTTCAATGCTCCATCTTCTTCCTTTTATAGGCACCATTTAGGGTTCTTGAAAGTCTCTGAGTGAATTCTTGACCATTGGATGCTCTGTATTTGATCTGAGCCCTTGATTGAGATTTGGCGCCAAAAATGGTTTTATAACCATTTTTCTGTTTTTAATTGCAAGAGGGGGTGGCAGCATTAATTGTGGGGGGGTAGTGGGTTAGGTTTGGGTGGTGGAGATGTGATGGAGGCAAGTGGTGAGGTGACTGGCAAGTTGGAAGGGGTGGGGGAGGGAAGAAGGTCGGGTGGGGTGGGGTGGTCTGGTTTAAATTATAACAAGGGTGAGTGGGAAGTGGGCTGTGGATGGTGTTGGGCCAAAAGAAAGGTTTGGGCCAGTGTTAAAAAAAAGGGTGGGTTGTGTTGTGTTGGGCCTGGATTGGGTTTGTTTATAATATATAAGGGTCGTTTGGTTTGGATAACACAAGACCATATTGTATAGTTTTTTGAATTTTGAAGGGTGTGTTTTGCATTGTTCCAAAGTTATTTCAAGGGTTAAATTGCCAAGCTGATGAATAGTCAGGTCTTATGTTGACTTTTCCACATTTCTTGATCTTCAGGGACCATTTCTGCCAACTTTTGAAACTTGAGGGACCAAACTTGTAATTTCACCAAACTTTTCACCAATGAATTATTTTTGCAAAGTTTCGATAATAGAAGGACCATAATGTTTATTTCAAAGAATTTAATCCCAGGGGCTAATTTTTGACCACTTTGCAAAGTTCAGGGACTAAACTGTAAACTTTTGAACTTTTTCATCAAATGACTTAATTATGCAACTTGTGATTTTCTAAGGACTTTGGTGACTTTTCTTCAAATTTATGCTTAGGGACTAGATTTGACAAGTTTGAAAGTTGAGGGGAACTAAAATGCCAATTGATGCAACTTTGCTGTGTTTCATTGTTTTCAAAACAATTTTTTTTTTTTTTGCATCTAAAAATATAAAACCAACCCTGGGAATATTTCACTATTTTGATGCATTATTGGTGTGTTTTTGATGTTTGGCAGTTCAGATTAGGTAAAATGATGAGTTTTACACACTCCATCATCCCCCACACTAAAAATTGCTATCCCTAGCAATCTTGGAAAACTTAATGGATTGATGTCTCTTTACCAAAAGTCATTATTCTGGATAAACCAAAATGTTTCAGTCAAGTAAGAACCATGGTTACCTGATAACCTGTGATTTGAGCAAACCACCAGATATCAACAGGATTATTTGTCTTGTACCAGAAGCGTTTGCTTCTGGACTGCCAACTCTTCACTGATTAGGATATGGATGAGCTGATACCATGCAATTTTTGGCAAACTGCAAGCCATCAAACGGATTTGATTATCTTTACCGGGAGCCATTTGCTTCCGGATAGCCAGACCTTTTGTGGATGAGACCATGGTGGACTGATAACCATTTGTCGTGTAGTGCAAAGCGATCACGACCAGAAAAATTTTTGGCCAAAATGGGGGAATTAAGGCATTTAGATGGAAAAACGTAATCAAATTCGCTAGAATTTCCCCCCCCCACACTAGAATTGAATATTGTCCTCAATATTCAAAGTCCCGGTCGTTATGCCGATACTTTGAGATGTAAAAATGTGTA
>LBNU01002577.1:0-22977 GCA_014162995.1 Artemisia annua | reverse complement strand
AGATTTGATGAAATCGATTAGGAGAAGTTAGGGGAAAAAAATCGCCCCTAGTAGGAGAGAAAAAAAGGGTTTTATGCACGTCAACTTATGTCTATGTATTCCAAAGTCTTTGTATGTATCCAATATCCTTGATGTGGACCACATTTCTCGAGCAAACCTTCTTAAGAGAAGATCGATAACTACTTAGCGTCTGAATTTGGTATCTTTATGATTTAGGACATCTCCCCCGGGCTATCATACTCCGGAGGAGTCATGATATGAGTGAGTTCACCGGCGAACTCCTCATGAAGAGAATCATTCACATGATGTAAATCTGTGAATTCCTGTTCCACTGTGGACTCATCACTATCCTCGATCTGAGTACCAAAGATTGGATTATCAGAGATCAAAGTGAATTCAGATTCGAATTCAAACAGAGGATTGGTGAAAGTTGTTTTGAATGCTTCGGAAACAAAGTGAATAACATTCTCTCTTGGACTGTTGGGATAAGAAGTGAGTGACGGATCATGATATAAGAGACTTTCAATTTCTCCTAGATTGGCTTCAAAGTCAAAGAGATCATCGTCACTTCCCGTTGGAAGTGGATTGATGTGAGTGAGTTCATCGGCGAACTCCTCAAGAAGATGATCAGCATCAGAATGTGGAACTGATGCCTCAACATACTCGATGTCTCCATAAGATGCACAATCTTCGCTATAATCGGAGAAAGTTTCAAATTGATCTTTTGGACACTCAAGAGGGGAAGGAAGATCACACACATGATCAAAAATTCCCTATGACTCTCTTGGGATTGGGACAAGGCTCTCAGCACTAGACTTTATGAATTCATCCGAATCCTTTGTAGGAATAGTGCTAAGATGCTCATCCCCCATGATTAGAGAGTGAGTGGGAATTTCGGGTGTGATAGTAGTTGATTGAGATGGAATCTCAACTGCTGGAGTATCAACTGATGAACTTGATGAGTCTTTATAGAATTGTAGAATATCAAGTGTATCTTCATCATCATTGTCATCAGGAATGAAACGAAATTGAGAGCTAGATTTGGCTGCTTTTTCTTTTGCAATTGATTCCCTAATAGATTTTTCAAAAGCATCTTGGGAATTTATTTTAGCAGCCTGCTCTTCAGCTAACAATTCTTTCATGGATTTCTCATGTGAATCTTTAATAACAGAACATTGTGGGGGTGGGGAATTGTCAAAACCAGAAGGTTGACATTGATAATCATCATGAGGACCCCCACAATATACACAAGAAAAACTGGGAGCATTTTGAAATGTTGTGCTATTCAACTCCTCCTTAAGTTCTTTTAATATCTCAAGAGCCTCTAGACAAAGGTCTTGCTGAGTTTCTTGAGGAGTTGCGTGAATCATTTGGTACTGTGGAGGTTGTTCATGATACGGATAGTCATAATTGTTACAAGGAAATGGATTCCTTGTTGACAATCCGAGCTGAAGTGTGGACCTCCACAATACTCACAACAGTAAAACTGATGTGGCTGTGAATCGTATGTGCTGGAGTCATAATCGTTATCAGGAACCTTTTCAAAGACAAGCGTGTTTCCCGATTGACAATCATAACTGTAGTGTGAACCACCACAGTACTCACAACAGTAAAACTGCTGAGTCTCATAGTGTGGTAGCTGATGGAATAAATCGGTCGTGTCATGGTAGGAATAGGGATTCTGGTTATAGACAGACCCGTTTCCTGACTCTACCATGCCACAACTGGGGCAATTACCACCATTATAAGGACCACCACACCATTGACAATCAAGAAGGTGTGGATGAGACATAGAAAGAATCAAATGGTTAGAGAGGGTAAGGGATAAAGAATCAAACTGATAAGAGGGATAAGAAGAATATTTTTGGGATTTTTGATAAACATATTATAAAAATAAGAAAGAAAATCTTTTTGGGTTTTTTGTGTTCGCTGAAAACTGAATTAAAATGTTTTTGGAAATCGTTTTGAAAAACCAAATCGTTTCCTCGCAGATCACACCAAGTAATCTTTGAGTAATCTGAAATGGTAAAATTTACAATTTGTTTTGATTCTATGTAAAAATAAGAAAATATGAACAAAGGTGGTAATATACAAAGGATATGAATATCCAGAATCACTAATCTGCAAATCGTTTTAGAATACGCGCACAACCTCCCCGGCAGCGGCGCCAAAATTTGATTGATTCTGAACAGTCAACTAAAACTGACCAAGGATTTGGTCAACTAAAGTCAAACTATTGAGCCAATACTAAACCAAGGAGTAGAGTGTATCCCCGGGTCGTTATGTCCCAGCGAGGTGTGAATGGTATTAAAATCGACTTGTGATCGGGTGATTTTGAACAGGAAAGGGGTTATGATCAGTGAACTAAGGAAATGAAAGGAAATAGCTTAAACAAGCTATAATGACAAGAACGCGAAAACAAAATGCTTAAAAACGTTTAAAACCTAAAAACGCGTACGTTTAATTTAAAACTACGTTAACGAACAATATAAAATGCGAGTTTTAAGAAATAAAAGGCCTACGGATATGAAAATTACTTTTTTACAAATCTAATGATAAAATAAAATTATTAGAAAAAGAAAATAATTTATTATACTATTTATTTATTTATTATTAATTAAAAACTAATTAATAACTATTTAAACTAATTTGATTTATTATAAATACTAAATAAAAAGTAATAAATTCCAAACTTTTTCTAAAAATACTTAAGGTTATCAGAGAGTTAAGAAAAATATAAAAAGCTGGAAATGCTTATAAATAAGCAGAAAAATAAGCTGTATAAGTTTATTAAGCTAAAATGTAAAAGAGTATTATAAATAAAACCCTAGAAAGATAAAACACTAAGTGATATGTAGGGGAGATGGTGCCCGGCCTCAGCTTGAGGTATGAACCAAATGGCTCAGGTTCGAATCCCACTCCCTGCCACTTTTCACAACTATTTTATTTTTTTGTTTTTCTTTTGCAGAACTAATTTAACAACAAAAATAAGAAACTTTTGTAAAAACAAATTTTATAAAACTCACAAATAAGCTGTGGATGAACTAAAAACCTCAACAGTGCACACAAAGAAAAGCTAAAAGGGATTTAGAACTAGAAAAAGCTAACAAGAAGCTACACAACTGAACCAAGGATGAAAATAAGATGGAATAAAGTGACTTGTGCAAGGAAGAAGCCCAAAACAAAAAAACAGATTACACTGAATAAGCTGCTAAAAGCAATTAACAAAATCCAATATCCACTGAAAACAAGAATAGGCCTGCAGCTACTTAGCAGGGCCAATTAGGCTTATCAAATAAGCTTAATAGACCAAAAGGGCCCTAGATCAAGCAAGTTGAGCTTAAGGGCTTTCTAAAAAGCCAAGGTTCAGCCCCTGGGTCCCACTAATAAGCACTAGGGGAGGGCATGAACTTGGGCATGTTATGCTGATGACTCAGCATAGGGGTGGAATGGGACAAAGTTCAAGGGACTTGCAGCCCTAGTAAATAAGCTCTAAACCTGAAAATAAGCCTTGGTCCTTCAAGATGGGCTTATTGGCTTTCCAAAAAGCCAATAAGCACCCTGTGGGACCCACTGATGAGCAACCTATGGACTAATGAAAAGTGGTTAAAAACTGGGTGCACTGGTGCAGGGGAACAAAATGGGCAATCAGGCAACTAGTGGCTTGATTTCACCCAAGGAAAAGACTTTCAAACCCAATTTTTCTTTTTGATCATGAATCACCAGCAACCAAATAACACATAAAAGCAAGTTTCATTTATTTCTAAGCTAAATTGAATCCTACAAGTTATCCAAAAGATTGTCTCATTTTACTGAACAATAAAAACAAAAATCTGAGCTGCAAAACATTTAAAAACACTCAAAAATGCATCAAAAATACTGAAAGTATCCCAAAATTGTGTTTTATATGTTTCAGATGCAAAATGAGTAAAAATAGATGAAAAACGAACAAAGTTTGCATAATTGGCAGTTTTAGTCCCCTAACTTTCAAAGATTGGCAAAACTAGTCCCTGAAGGTTTAAAATGAATGAAAAGTCAACATTAGTCCATGGGAAATCAAACTTGTTCACTTTTAGTCCCTGGATGAAAGTTTTCTGAAGATGGCAACTTTTACCCCTCAAGTTTCAAAAATGGCATAATTAGTCCTCGGGTATTTAAAATTGGAATTTTCAAAAACTACCCTTGTACTATTCATCATTGGCAATATTAACCCCTTTTGATAACTTTTGGGAATTTACAGTTTCAACCCCTCAAATTTTCAGCTTTTACATGTTTAGTCCTTGGGCTTTATTACTTATAAACACCAAATGGGCCATTTGTTTTATCATAACCCAACACAACACCCTTTAATAAAACCCAAAACACACCCTTGGCCCAAAACCTTACCTGTGGCCCAACACTAACCCAATCCCACCCCGTTATTTATATACTCCCTCGTTGACCCGTCAAACTCACCCCTAACCTCACTTTTCCCTCCCCCTAATCCACCATTAACCCAAAACCTTAAAACCAGGGGGATTTGTCCACTCCACCTCACCTCCATAGCCTCCACCACTCCTTTCCTGTCCCCTCCAGTACACCCCCAACCAATTAATGCCTACCTTCCAATTGTAACTGCCAAATTGACTAATCCCACTTTTCTCGCCAAATTGCAAATCAAAGGCCAGGATGAATTTAAGCCATCCAAGGGCTAAGAATGAAGTGGGAATGAGAGAGAAGTACTCCTCAGTGCTTATAAGTGAAGAAAAGTGGAAAGAAGAAAGGGGAGTTAGCTAGTGAGTAGTTAACAATAGGAGTAGTGTAACTTAGAGTAACATATTGTTGTAATTTCCAATTCCAGTTGTTGTATTTAATTTAAAAGTTGTATTCAGAGTAATTTAAACCTCCTTTAATCTTTGAATTCCAGTGTTGTTCATTAAAATTCAGTTTTTGCATTTCAAGTGAAAGTTTAATTTTTACTCAAGTTTGTTAAAAGTTGTTATAGACTGGTTCTTTAAGCTTATTTAAGCTCATTTGGAAGCTTTCAAAATCTCTCAAAGCATGTAAATCAGTTTAGCTTCAAAATCTTGAAAAATACCAAAAATACCTTAAAAATAGTGGAGAAATTCAAAAATCGGTCCATAAGAGTGAAGAAGCAAAGGAACATGGTAGATTATGGATTTGCATGGTTTTAGAACCTCAGGGGAGGTGTTATGGTAGTTATTGGTCTTTGGTTCACAGCTTTTAGCTTGGAAGCAAGTTGTAAGCAATTTCTTCAATTTTTCCTTTTTACTGTACAATAGCTGATTATTGCTTATCCTTGTGTTCTTGGTGCTTATTTAGAGTATTTAAGTGTGATAGTTGCTTAGAAGTATCCACTTGTTGATTAGTTTTCTTTGTTCTCAATTTTACTCTTTAACTGCCATTTTAGCATAAATTAGATTCTTAGGTTTATTGTTGTTAAGTTTGATGTTTATGTGTTCATTTCAGTCTGATATATCATAGTAAGTCCTTAAAAACCAGTTTCATGGTCTTAAACAACCATTCTCTTTGAAAATCTCATGTTTAGCTTTTTAAAGGAGTGTTTGGTTCAGGGCCTTTCATGGGTTCAGAGGGTGTATTAGTTGTTGTTCTTGGTGTGCACATGTCACTTTTGGTTTATTTTATGCATATGAGTCTTCAAATTAGTAGGTCATGGCTTCAAAAGTCATAATCTCATTTCATTTTCATATATGCAGTCACTGTTGGAATTTGAGGTACCATAATCACTCATTTTAGCTTGAAAGTTGTTGTAGTAGCATAATCTAGTCTCATTTTAGCATTTAACATCATTCTTAGTCACTTAGGATTAATTAAACCTCACATTAGTCAAACTTGTAGCAACTTAAAAAGTCAATTTTTTTATTGTTCAATAAAATGAGACAATCTTTTGGATAACTTGTAGGATTCAATTTAGCTTAGAAATAAATGAAACTTGCTTTTATGTGTTATTTGGTTGCTGGTGATTCATGATCAAAAAGAAAAATTGGGTTTGAAAGTCTTTTCCTTGGGTGAAATCAAGCCACTAGTTGCCTGATTGCCCATTTTGTTCCCCTGCACCAGGGCACCCAGTTTTTAACCACTTTTCATTAGTCCATAGGTTGCTCATCAGTGGGTCCCACAGGGTGCTTATTGGCTTTTTGGAAAGCCAATAAGCCCATCTTGAAGCACCAAGGCTTATTTTCAGGTTTAGAGCTTATTTACTAGGGCTGCAAGTCCCTTGAACTTTGTCCCATTCCACCCCTATGCTGAGTCATTAGCATAACATGCCCAAGTTCATGCCCTCCCCTAGTGCTTATTAGTGGGACCCAGGGGCTGAACCTTGGCTTTTTAGAAATCCCTTAAGCTCAACTTGCTTGATCTAGGGCCCTTTTGGTCTATTAAGCTTATTTGATAAGCCTAATTGGTCCTGCTAAGTAGCTGCAGGCCTGTTCTTGTTTTCAGTGGATATTGGATTTTCTTAATTGCTTTTAGCAGCTTATTAAGTGTAATCTATTTTTTTTGTTTTGGGCTTCTTCCTTGCACAAGTCACTTTATTCCATCTTATTTTCATCCTTGGTTCAGTTGTGTAGCTTCTTGTTAGCTTTTTCAACTTCACTGTTGACATCAACTGTGACATCAGGATGCACCACCTCATCCTTATGGATATCATCAAGTGAGCCTCCAAGTGAAGAAGGGTCTATACCTTCACTTTTACCATCCTTTTCAGAAACCTTAGAAGGTTCTTTCTCTCTCTTATCATCACAGGGCTCATCTGATGTCCCTAAGCCAGAGTTGAAAAAGTTTTGACTATTTGTATTTTGAAATTCAAACTCAAAATCCTTGTTTTCAGAACTATGTTTAAAAGGAAAAACAGTTTCATAAAATTTTACATCCCTTGAGTAAAATACTTTTTTGCTTTCTAAACTGAACAACTTATAGCCTTTTTTATTAAAAGAGTAACCAATAAAAACACATTTCTCTGACCTAGGAGAAAACTTATCTGAATTATTCAGCACAGTTGAAAAACACAGACATCCAAAAACTTTTAAAAAAGAGAGATTAGGTTCACAATTATAGATCAATTCATAAGGTGACTTTCCAGATAGCACTGAACTTGGTGTCCTGTTAATTAAGTAAACAGCAGTTAGAATACACTCAGACCACATGTTTAAAGGTATTCCCCCTGAAACATGAGGGCTCTTGCAACATTTAACAAGTGTCTGTGTTTTCTTTCTGCTAAACCATTTTGTTGTTGGGTATAAGAACATGAAGTTTGTTGATGAATACCATTATCTTTACAAAACTTATCTATATTTTGATTCACAAACTCTGTTCCATTATCACTTCTAAAAATCTTTACAGTTTTACCAAATTGATTTTTAATCAGATTAAAGATAGTGACAATGTTTGAAAACACCTATGTTTTCCCCCTTAACAAAAAAACCCAAACTGCTCTAGAAAAATCATCAACAACAGTCAAAAAGTAATTATACCCTTCTTTACTTTGAACTTTATAAGGGCCCCAAACATCTAGGTGAACAATCTGTCCAACATCATTGGTTTGATGTTCACTAAGAGGAAAAGGATCCCTTGTTTGTTTAGCCTTATGACGAACATCACAAGGATCAATTTTAGACTCATTTTCAAGTTTAAGTTTGTGTTTTAGAATATTCAGAACTTGGTCTGAAGGATGACCAAGTCTGTTATGCCATATGCACTTAGGCAAACAACAAACTTGAATGTTATGATTAGTTAATTTTTTACCTGTATTAAGAAAATACAGCCCATTACTTTGATTACCAATCCCCATCTGGGTCCTTAGAACAGAATCCTGAAGAAAACAAATATCTTCATCAAAAATGACTCTACATTTGTTATCTTTATTAAGTTTGTGAACTGACAATAAGCTAACTTGATATCCTGGCACAGCCAGAACATCATGAAAAGTCAACTTATCAGTCAATTTCAAACTACCAATGTGAGTAACTTGTGCTTTAGTGCCATTAGGATGACCAACAGTCATATTTAATTTTGAAACATCAATAACATTAAACATATTCAAAATAGTGTAAGTCATCTGTTGACTGGCACCAAAATCTATAATCCAATCAATGCATATGTTATATGTGCTGATATTAGTGTTATGATTAAAGAATTTAGAATAAGAAAAGCTAATAACACAGTTAATACCTGCAACATTTGCAGGGATACTATTGTTTCCAGACTTTTCACTAATCAGAGCCATAAGCCTTTGATACTGCTCATCTTTAAAATAGTTAGATGAACTAGCAGGCTTATCTTTTTGTCCTGAAACAGAATTGCTACTAGCATTGTTTTGATTAAAACCATTTTTCTTTTGAAAACCAGCTGGATATCCAACCAACTCAAAACATCTATCAACAGTGAGTGCAAACCAAATTAGGTCTATTCAGCCTTCTGGGTTGATTATTATTATTATTAGTGAATGTATTTTTGTTGGCAGACCAACTGGAGTTTCTAGGATTAGTCCTAGAAACAAAAGCAGTGTTATCAGATTTAGTAGTACTGTGAGTATTAGTACTTTTGTGAGACTCATCCCTGGACAAGGTGGCAAAGGCCCCTTTCACATCAGGGATAGGATCGGTGGTAAGGATTATGCTTCTAATAGGAGCATAAATCTCATCCAAACCCATTCAAAATTGCATCAGCTTAATCAATTTGTTATGTTCTTTAAGTTTGGTTGAACCCTCACAAACACACTCTGGCAAACTGACAAGAGAGTCATATTGCCTCCACAGAGCATTAAATTTGTGATATTACTCAGAGAGAGATATTCCAGATTGAGTGAATGAGTGAATTTTATAATGCATATTAAAGATTATGGAAGCATCTTGTTTATCATATGTTTCTTTTAATTCATCCCATACCTCATTAGCATTTTTAGTATAAATTTGTCCCATAAACACTTCTTGTGAAACACAACCAAGAATCCAAGACAAAACCACAGAATTACACCTATCTCATTGTTCTTGCATAAAACCAATTTCAGTAAGCCTTTTAATTTTACCATTAATAAAACCAAGTTTATTTTTTGTGTGAATTGCTATAGTAATAGCAGCAGACCAAACTTTTAATTTTCTGGACCTTCCAGTTTAAAATTTATCAAAGGTATTCCATTAGTATCATTACTATGCAAGTACAATGGGTCAAACTGGTCAATCTGGTCAGAACTACCTCCTGAACCAGATGGCCCCTTACCATCCTTATTCTTGTCATCATCACCAGCCATGATGACAATTCAAAGGAAAACAAATAAAACTAAAAAACAAAGAACAAAGCACACCTTATATCTCCTCAGTCACAAATAAACCCCAACAATCTAAACAACACCAACACAAACAACCTCTTAACCTACACTTCATCTCATGCAATTCCTAGAAAACCTAAAAAAAACCTAAAAGAGGGCGTGAGTGGTGTTACAGTGCACGCAATTCCAGCAAAGATTGATCAAGAAGATCAATCTAACCAAACCAGTAAGCAGCGGAAACCAGAATCAAAGTACCTGAAAACAATTCATGAAAACAAGATTAGTAAGGAATTATGCGTACATAACACAACAAAAAAATAACAAATATAATACCAATTTTGAAACAAAAAAACAACAATTAACTCTAATCCTGAATTAGGGTTTGATACAGTAAACACTAATTTTGACGACACATCAATACAATCAAGATCTCTGAAATCTTGACAATCCAATCGATTAACACTTGTTAATCACTAATAAGAACACCAGAACAAAAACCCCCAATTTTAGAAAACCCTAAAAATGAGAATCTATCAATTGACCTTCAATTGACACCAAAAAACATCCAATTCAACCACTAATTGATTGAATCCCACTACGATCTAGTAAGATCTGACCAAAAAAACAGAAAACCCCCAAATTAATTGAAACCCTAATTTTTTGAAAAACCGATTTAGTAATCAAATCTTTGCATCAAAGCCATCCTGTCTCTGATACCATGTTAAATTTATACAAAGAATGATCAATTACTCAAATACATATTCAAACAAAAAGGTTTTAATATGAATCAACCCAACCAACCACCCCTTATGGTTGATTCATTCTTAGTTTTACAATACAAAAGAAAAGAAAGATTTACAAATAAAACAAAGAAAAACAAGAATAAAATAATTACAATATAAGCCCTTAGCTTATATAATGCTAACAACTTCCAACAAAATAGAAAATACAAATATCAACTAAACGCGTTTTTTATATTTTCAAGTATTTTTTGGAGATAAGTTTTCCTTCCAAATTTTTACAAAACTATACAAAAGAATTTTTTTTTTTCTCCAACTAAACTCACCCTAATGTTGCAGGCAGTCTACATCAAAGTATATAAATGGGACTAACCTCTTTATTGAATAATGGAGGGCAACATGTATATATTTTTTTGGTTTTTCACCCCTCCATAGCAATGTTTATCTGTAAGTAGCAAAAAAAAGTTGTAGTTGATCACTTGATTGTTGTTCATTAGGTTCCTTGTTGGATGAAATGTTTACTGGCCCAACTCTAGTTCACATGCAATGATTGGTTGCAAGATATTATTATTACCAAAAGACCAGTTCAAGGACAGCCCAATTCAAGTATCAGAATCATGACTTCAATTGAGGGTGCGTTTGGTTTGTAAGTGTGTTTGGATTTGGATTTGGATTTGGATTTGGATTTAAATTTGGATTTGGATTTGGATTTGGAGAGAGAAATGATATAATATTATTAATAAAAAAATATAAATAATTGTTGAAAACAAAAATCCAATGAAATAAAAATATATAAATAATTCATCTAGTGGTGGTGGTGGGCTTGTTTTACAAGAGTGAAATATGAAAGTGAATTTTATTCCTACCTATTTAATGTGGAATCATAAATGCCATAGGCAAAGGTATCAAATTTTTGTGTCAGGGAATTAAAAACGTACCAAACAATTGATTTGCACTATGAATGAATCCAAACATCTTGAAAGCCTAAACCAAACGGGCCCTAATTGTATTTAGGTTTCTTTTAAATTGTTAATCATTCAATGCTATCACAGTTTAAAGATTATTAGCATGTCTAATGTTACAAGTTTAATTAGTATGCATAAGTACTGATTTTTCTGAAATGTTGCAGTATTATAATGATTGATTTAATTATGGGATGATCTTTTATACTAAAATAGTGATAATTTGCACACTGCAATTTTCTATATGCACACTCAAATGTGTAACCGGTTAAATCAATATGTCAATATTGTACATGTATCTAATGCATAAAATAGAGTGCATAATCAATAACCAATTCGTGCAAATCATTTCTCTAAAAGGTTGCAAGATTCCCATAGGCAAAATTTGTATAATGGCTCTTAATTTGACTATTGATTCTTCTAAAAGGTTGCAAAGATATGATATGGTTGAACTTTTGCAACTGAAGAAGATTATAAAATAACCAAAAACTTAGGTACTAATAAAACATGATTCTCTTGCTATCAAACAAGACAAAAGTGTCTCCCATTGCCTTTCGTGTCATTCTAATCCAATGTCAACAACACATTAAGAATTTGTGACCATTGTGTCACATATTTGAATTTAATTATCAATTGATATCACCAAATTCTCAACTACACACCTTTATCAAAACAGAAGATCCACTAGTGACATCATGTTCCTATACTATTATACGAATGACAACCTAAAAGCAATTAAAGCACCTTCACCATGCATCACGTAGGATCAAAGCAAAAGATCTATGACACATACCACACTTAAGATCAAATAAATATATCAAACCCGTCTTAATATCAAAGAAAAAGATCAGAACCTTTACACGATGGATAAATCAAAGATACAGAGACACCAGATGTTGGTTCATCCAACAAACTTAGAACAGAAGTCAAAATTGGATTATTGTCAAGCACTTAAAGGGGATACATGGGTACACAACAGTATATGTTGAATCCTCAATTTCAGGTTTCCGAAAACATAACCATAAAGTATCAGTTAGAATCAAAGAGAAAAACAGAGGCATTAACAGATGTAGAGCATATGACAGATGAAAATGTAAACAAACAGCAGATTTTTCTTATTGGGCAACGCCTCCAAATAGTAATACAACCATCACATAGGCCCTTCCCACCTTCCACTCTTCCCTTTTAGATTTTAAACAAAACATCACTAAACAAATCAAATGTAAATTTAAAAAGAAAAAAAACACAAACAAACATATTTTATCATCATTTAAGCCAACAGGCATATGGTTTTGGTTATACTAGGATTATTAGTAGTAGAGCCGCAAAAGAGTCCACATCAAGGTTACTATGCCTTCTCCCACTTGAGTTCCTTGACCACCTCCCATGTGAAATCAGGGTCGCTCCTACCAAAATGTCCATATGCAGCGGTCTTCAAGAACCTCTTGTTTCCGCCTCTCTTAAGATCAAGGTTGATGGAGATCATTCCGGGCCTGAAATCAAAGTTCTCCTTTACAATCTTGAGAATCTCCCTGTCGTGAATCTTTCCGGTTCCATAAGTGTCAACAAAGACGGATAACGGCTCAGGGACACCAATAGCATACGACACCTGGACAATGGCTCTCCTGGCTAACCCACTTGCCACAATGCTCTTAGCAGCTTGTCTCACGATGTAAGCACCACTCCTGTCCACCTTGGTTGGGTCTTTTCCTGAGAAAGCACCACCTCCGTGAGCACCCCAACCACCATAAGTATCGATAATGATCTTACGTCCAGTAAGACCAGCATCACCATGAGGTCCACCAATGACGAAACGACCAGATGGGTTAAGATGGAAGATGGTCTTCTCATCAAGGTATTTAGCCGGTACAACAGGCTTAATCACATGCTCCTTAAGATCAGCTGCAATCTCATCATTAGTAACAGTCTCATCATGCTGAGTCGAAATAAGAATAGTATGAACCCTAAGAGGAATCATGGCACCGTTATCATTATGATACTCAACCGTCACTTGCGTCTTTCCATCAGGCCTCAACCAAGCACAAGTACCATCTTTACGCACCTCAGTCAAACGAGCACCAAGCTTGGTGGCAAGGACATGACTAAGAGGCATAAGCTCAGGTGTTTCATCAGTCGCATAACCGAACATATGACCTTGATCACCAGCACCAATATCCTCAGGCTTCTTAGTCAAATGACCATGAACACCTTGAGCAATATCAGGACTCTGTTGCTCAATGTTAACCAGCACCTTGCAGTTATCAGCATCCAAACCAACATCATCAGAAATAAATCCAATTTCACGACAAGTATCCCTAACAATCTTTTCATAGTCCACTTCAGCTTTGGTTGTGATTTCACCGAAAACCATAACCATGTTGGTTTTGGTGCAGGTTTCACAAGCAACCTTGCTGTCAGGGTCTAGTGCTAAGCAGGCGTCAAGGACTGCGTCTGAGATCTGATCGCAGAGCTTGTCGGGGTGTCCCTCGTTAACGGATTCAGAAGTGAACAAGAAGGTCTCCATTATTATAAACCTGAATGTTCCATTAAAACAACGACGTTACAACATGCAATGTATAAAGTATAAACCATAATATCAAGTCAACTAACATCTCAAAAGTCAAAACTAAGTAAAAATTCCTTAACTAAAGCCGTAAACAAACTGAGCTTTCAACAAACTACTATTCATGGACACAAAGCCGTATATGAAGGTGTGCGAGGTGTGCTATTGCACAGGGCCTCATAGTTTTAGGGGCCTCAAAATATATATTGTACCTCTATATAGTTGTGGCGTCAAAATCATTTTCAAAATCAAAATACTGACGATATATGAAATTTGTCCTAAATACTTATTAAACCTTAGTCCAAGTGATAAAATACTCATAAAACTTTAAGCTAATCGTTACAATAGTTATCATATAAACGGTTTTGCACAGGGCCTCCGTTTGCCCAGACAGTTGTTGTGTTTGCCAATTATATTAACAAACACGACGAAAAGCATTATCGGTTCATTCTCTATATCAAACCTTTTAAGTGAAGATAATCAAAGGCGAACAAACTAAATTTTTAAAAACAATCAAAAAGTAACACAAAAATCAGTTCTATGTTAATTTAAGTGTTTGTGTCTGTGCTAAAGTTTAATCGAACAAACACATACAAGCATGTTTTGAGCCCTATCTTGTTATCAACTTATTACCAAACAAACTTATAAACATGCAAATTACAATTGAAGATCAAAAACAGCATGACGTCAGCACAACATATCCATAACCAAACATTCAATTCATATTTAAACGTAACATAGCAAAAAATTCAACAATTAAATTTCAGATCCGACTAAGTAAACTTTATTTCAGCATATAAACATTCAATTTCAAACCTAATTCAACTTAATTTCAACAAAAACAAGCCTCGTCTACAATAACACATCCGTAACCATAACCTAGGGTTTCACAGCAGTCACGCCGCCGGAACTTCGTATGATTGCTGCTGGTAGTAGTTACGATGTGTTATTGTAATACGTCTGTTTTGTTCATATTCAGTTAAACTATGTCCGAAATTGAGTTTAATTAAACTGAAAGAGTTTGTTAGAAAGTTATAGAAGTAGGGTGTAATGAAATTACCTTTAGGGGGGGAAGAGTAGAAGAAGGAGTGTTTGGAAACGAGGATAACAAAACAAACACTCTTCTTTCTTTCTTTCTTGTTAAAGGTAAAGGTAAAAGGCAAAGGGCGAGGAATGAAGGAAATGGGGGTGGTGTTTATATAGGACTCGAGGGAGGGTGTCCAGATTCATTTTGAGCTCTGATTGTGTTGTGTTGTGTTGTCTATTCATTTGATTCCATCTTGGCCGTTGGTTTTTTTTTATTTATTTTATTATTTTTATGTGATTGTGCATTCGTGTGTGTATTTTAGGATGAGTTGGTTAAGGAAAATGATTTTTTTTTTTTTTTTTTTTTTTTTTTTATTTGTAAGAAAAATATCTAAATACGAATTTATGATAAACATAGGATGTTTTTTTTTTGTTTTTATGGAAAGTGAATTTTTTTAATTTTAATTTTGTTGTTTCTATATATCTTTAACTTACATAAATCATAAATGAAGACTCAAACTTTCAATTTACCTTATTCTAAATTGATTAAACGAATATTCCTTTACAGTGACGGTGTATCGTGACAATAATTATACTTGCGAACGTGTAGTTGTAGTGTGACGTTTGATACACTTAAAGGTTCAATTTGTAGTTACCACAAGAAAAATATGTCTACGAGTTATAAACGAAAAATAATAAAAATTTACAGATTAAAATAATCTAAACTAATAATTTTAAGGTGGATTTTTTTACCATTTTTAATCAATCGTATATTAGTAACTAAACTTTTCAAATTTTTTAAGTTTTAACAAAAAATATTGTCTTTTTATATACAGTAGAGAAGAGATGCGTTTAATAAATATAGGATTATTTATTATTATTTTTTTCCCTTCATTTTTTTTTTCTTTTTTTTCTTGATTTTATGGAAAGTTAATTTTGAGTAGTTTATAAAGTTATTTTGTTATTCTATATCTCTTTAACTTGCAACAATGAAGACTCAAACTTCCAATTTATCCTTTTTAATTGACTAGACGAGTACCCGTGCATAGCAACGGGATTTTATAGCGATAGATAGTTTATTGATAAAAAAAAGTTTATAGGTTATAAACGAAAAATAATAAAAGTTTGAAGATTTGGGAATTAAACATAATGTTTTGAAACCCGGTTCGACCCAGGTGGTTCAACCGGTTGAACCGTTCCGGTCGAAAAATATGTCGATTTAAATGGGTCAACTTGCTAGGTTGGGTCGAAAACGGGTCAAATTAAACTGGGTCAACCCGCCGGGTTTGAAGCGTCCCGGGTCAACCCGGTTTGTGTTTTAATTGGTTTTTATTTAATTTGATAGATATGTTTTTAATTGGTTGTACAATGTGAATAAATCATTGTACTTTTAAGTAATGGATAATGTTTTGAAACCCGGTTCGACCCGGGTGGTTCAACCGGTTGAACCGTTCCGATCGAAAAATGGGTCGATTTAAACCGGGTCAACTTGCTAGGTTGGGTCGGAAATGGGTCAAATTAAACCGGGTCAACCCGCCGGGTTTGAATCGTCCCGGGTCAACCCGGTTTGTGTTTTAATTGGTTGTATTTAATTTGGTAGATATGTTTTTAATTGGTTGTACAATGTGAATAAATCATTGTACTTTTAAGTAATGAGATGTTTTAATAAGAGTATTAATTACATTTCACTTTTCTCTCTCATTTGACCATTATTGAAAACTTAACATTTTTTGAAAACTCAACATTAATTATTTTTCCATTATAGGTAGTATAATGTGTTTAATAGAGCATAAAGAAAAAATCAATAACAATAGCAATCATGTTTATAAGAATGTTTCGTAATGAATTTGACTTAATCATTCTAATATATGTTGACTTGATTTATGTCAAGCATGTGGTCAAAATTCATAAAGTAATTTATATATATTCTAAAACCCATTTTGTAACGGGGTACAAGTTGTGTGTATTACGGGACCCGTAATACATTAAACTGAAACCTCATTGGTTGTTACATGGTCACTTCACACATGGCAGCATTTCACATGGAGTCTAAGTTAAGTAGGGGTGCCTGCTACAGTACCTTAGTAACAGTGCACCCCGTTCCCGTTTTGATACAAAGTTCTTTTTTATAGCATGCTATCACCTGTTCTAGACCATTCTTCACACTTCCTCCCCCACCTTCACCCTCAGAAAAACACACACACACGAAACAAAACCACTCCCTTCTCCCCTGATTCATCAAACACACACATCTAATAATCAAAGTCCCAAGTTTTATGATCCACCGCCTTTTCTATCATCTAATCCTCGCCTCAAACACGCCGATTTTCACCCGATGCAGGAAAGGTCGAACCATTCACATCAAATTCAATTTGATTCTTCATTCTTAAACAATATTCAACAGGCAGATTGAAGATGGAGAAAAACCAATTTTGTAATTTTATCAACACTAATTACAGCTTTTAACATGTTTATTTTTTTAGGGGTTTTCTTATGTCATTACAAAATTGGTTTTTATCAACCCTAATCTTTACATGTTTTAATTTAGTGAAATGGGTTTTAATCTTTTTGTTTTTTGGGTTTTTTCAGGGTGCGATTTCCAGAGACATGGAAAATATATCCGGACCGCTGCAACGATGGTGGATTGAGGTTCGTATTGGAAGATTGAGGTCTTTTGATTGTTGCTGTTATAGATGAAATTATTTTAGGTGTTTTCAGGTGGGTTTAATTCATTGATTTTTGTTACCTCTTGCAACAGCTTATTCATTGACTGTGGTCACCCATATGTGAAATATGTAGATAATCTAACTGTGATGTGGATGGTAAGTTTCTTATCCCTAAAGTCCTTTGTTGTGTAAATTAGCATATACCTCTATTTTAATTGTTCCATAGGAAAGTTTGATTTGTTGTTGTATCCCCTAATTTGTGTTAGGGGTTTGGGGCCACAAACAGCCGCATTATTTTATAGTTTTGTTGTTGTATGCGTTTTTTTATCGTTTTGATTCTTCTCTCCCTTTTAGGTGTTAACCAACTTCTGGAATACCTATAATCTGAAAAATTGCTTTAATCTCTTCTTGCTATAAGGTTTTATGTGGATCAAAAAAACCTATAAGATTATACCAAGAACAATATACGTTTTTTACCTATAAAAATTTGCTGAAAATTTGTAATGACCTGTTCTTGCTATAAGGTTTCAGGTGTTAACCAACATCCTGAAGTATGCGTTTTTTTTTTTTTTTTTTTTTTTTTTTTTTTTTTTTTTTTTTTTTTTTTTTTTTTTTTTTTTTTTTTTTTTTTTTTTTTTGCGTTGGATTAGAAGGCTGCCTTTGTAATTTGCCATTATTTTTGTAAGCGAAGTTGGTTACATGATATAGCTATGCCACTTGATCTCTAATTATAAATGTTCTTTTAGCATTGACAATTTGTTACTGCCCTGCCCCAAAAGGTTGTTGCCTATGTAATTTTGCCGCAAAATGAATATCATTTTATCGTTAAAATTTGCTGCATTTAAGGCTTAAAAATTCTGATTTATAACAGATGGCACTTACATAGAAAAAGAGGTATGTTCATTGTTTGGCTCACTGCTTCCACTTATGATATACATTAGCTATTTATATCATAATATGATATAAGCTTAGAAATCCATTTTAAATGACGCGAACAAATAGTAAAACACATCCCCATCTTTTATATAGACTGTAAATATGCAAATTGATTTCTTTGTTGTAGATCATAATTTAATGACTAAGGTTTAAGGATCAGGTAGTTGACATGTTAGTCCATTCACACAAAAATTCTCGGCAGAGGAGGTTCGTGCATAAGAATTTGCTTATTATTATAAGTCAAGAATTATGTTAATTTTAGTTATGATGCTCCTTAGGAAAAGATGGTGGGTAATTTAGTAATTACCCAACTTTGAACAGATGTTAATTTTCTGTGGTAATCACAGATACCCTTGCTTACGAAACTGATTTGAGATCATTCTTTACAGGGAACTACTCGCGACCGTTTGAGCCGTTTCAATTTTAGCCACTTGCTTTTTAGTTTTCTATAAAACCCATTGAAGATCAGGTATAACTTGAACAAACTTATTATATTACTATGTTGTCATATAGGCATCGCTCTTAACTTGCGAATACCTTTGCAGTATAAAAGATGGATCAGCGTCTGGAAATTCCAGAGAAGTCAGCTCCATAGAAACCAATGGAGCTACAAAAACTAAGCTCCCTGATAGATAGGACTCCTGTTGCTGCTCGGCCACTGGCAGAGGCCCACATTTTCCACCTATAAATTGTGAACCTGCGCAAGCGTAGTTTGCATCAGCTTAGAATGTGTTGCTGCATATTATGGGTACGAACGTTTTCTGTATTGCTTCTTTAAGAAAATGAGGGTCATAACAAAAGATTCACGTACTTCGCAACTGTCAGAGGACATTTGCAAGTTAGATTTACTAAACTGTACAGATATACTAAACGCATTAGTCTTTAGCACCACATGAAGTATACTCTTTTAATTTAAGCAACTATATCTGATATACTAAATGTTATCTATTTTCCCATGTGTTGTTAGCTGATGACGGCATCTCGATTGTAAATGGTACCACAAATATCAAGATGAACAATATATATTGTGGTACTGGGCATGGAATCAGGTGCGTCTAGAATAATATATATGTTAGATTAAAAAGCTTTCAGATATTCAATAATATGACCTTGAAGAGATTTTGGCTTTTTTCAGCATAGGAAGTTTGGGTGAGGAAAACTAGACAGACATAGTTTCGATAGTATTCATGGATACAACATTCCTTAAAGGCACTACTAATGGCCTCAGAGTTAAAACATGGCAGGTAATTTTATTTCTCGATACAGACTACCCTTTATCTCTGACGGGTCAAATTAGTGATAATGAAAAAATAGTTAAGAAATAAACGTGTAAATCAACTCATAGAATCACCCATTCTAACGCATATGGATAATGCGCCACACTTAACTTCTATCATTTGTTTCTGGCATAGGGAGGATCAGTATATGTTAAAGGCGTACGCTACCAGAATTAAAAAAATGGACAACATAGGCAGCCCCATCATAATCGACCAACTCTATTGTGATTCACCTAAGTCATGTCAAAACATGGTACATTGCATCCCTTCTTCAGAACTTAGAACCTGAAAATTCGCAAATTTATTGCATACTATCTTGAAGGGATGATTCCTGAATGCATCGGTTCATGCACAACTTTGGATCAGCACCTGAAAATTGAAGTTGCTAATTTACATCTGCAAAACCTGGTACTGTTTCTGTGGAGTCTCAAGGAAGGAGAGGGGGCACTGGATCACAAACGAATAGTGGTAACATTAATTTTCATTTCATTATAAACATTTGAGCCTTACAATTATTACAATTTGCATAATGCGCAGGTACAGGATTACTGCTAAAGAAGTAACATTAATTTTCATTTGCTACTTCTATTTGTTGCAGGTATGTTCAATTTTAAAGCAAGATCCTGAAAAATTAAAAAAAAAAAAAANATAGATGATTAAAGGTTTGTTTTCTTATGAAATTGAGCATTATGTACTGCGAAATATATGTGTGGGTTCATCATTTATGTAACTGTAGTGTAGGCATTATACAGTTTGGGGTGTTTGGACACGCGATTTGAAAGTGATTATTTGATGCTCAATAATCAGTTGTAATAAATGGGCTGTAGGAAATAATGGATGGCTTTCTCATGTTTTAACTGTCACTAAACGGATAATTGAGTTTTTTGTCTTTAATACAATCTTATTTCTTAAGAAGTTAATAAATGAAATAATCAAAAACAACATTTTTATATAAAAAGATGGGTTTTGAAATGGAATTTAATGTCAAATACGCAGGTGAGACGTGTATGCACAAACCTTTTTACCTAAACATATTTTCAACCATACATACGTTAACAAAATCCCCTATGCCTGCCTCAATGATGTTGCAAGTTATGGCATCACCTGCGCCATTCATTGGACCATTGCAATATAGAAAATGTGAAATATTTGGCAATGGATCATTCAAATTCCTTCAAATAAAGTGACTTTTGATTGAAACTTTGCTTTTATAAGTTGACAGTGTGAATAATGGTTACTAAAGTAATTTGTATTGATATTCTTTCTTTAGTTGTTAATGTTAAGCCCAAGTGGGTGATTGAAGCAACAGGTTGAACCAGAGTCGAAGCTCCTAAAGTTCGCAACCGAAGATTACAGAAAAAGGCTCATTTGCTCAGTGGTGATACTTTTTTACGCAGCGTTTTAAACGAAATTTGTATAAAGTTTTCTGTTATTAGCACAATATTTAGGTACTAACTTTATCAAAGTACTCGCCGTATGCTAAAAACCATTGTAAAACACCGTTCATAATTTTTATGTACCAACTGATTATCCTCTTAATCTTCCTTCCTATTGTAAACATAAACTGACACTATCGACAAAGCATTCCCGCGGCAACGCGCGGGCCACCATGCTCGTTTAAAATAAAGATCAAGATTATACGGCTGAGACTTAAGTTCATCACGTAACTCTGAAGTTAATTTGTAGGTTATATATTTTCACTTGAGAGGATCTGCAAAAAAAATTGTCACATTCTTCAAAATAGCAAATACTTTTTCAAATGGCTCTTGAGTAGATCTAAATATTATATTTCATATATTGTGTTTCAAAACAATGTTTTGAAACCCGAGTTAATCAGGCGGGGTTAACCGGTTGAACCGATTCCGGCCAAAAAAATGGGTAAAAAAACCGGGTTTTTAAAAACGAGTTAACCGGTTAGAACCGCCGGTTTTTGAGTGACCCGCGTTAACCCGGTTTTCGAAACCCGACCGAGTTTGGTTTTTTCAATATTTTTATAGAAAACCGGGCTGACCCGGTGGTCGAACCGGGTTGACCCAGTTGTCGAACGGGTGACCCAGTTGAAAAGAAATAGTTTTTTAATAGAAAACGAGGTTGACCCGACGGTCGAACCGGTTGAACCGCTAACCTGGTGACCCGGTGACTCGACTGGGTCGATTAAAAACCCGGTTTCAAAACATTGGTTTGAAACATATACTCCTTCCATCCTATAATTATTGTCCACGTATTTCTGATTTTTTCAACTTAATTGTACACTGCTAGAAATAGATAAAGTATATTAATCGAGTAATCATATCACGATCATTTGAAGTTATTATCACAAACTTTAAAGAAATCATAAATTAATTGGTTAAAAGAAAAATGATTATGTTTCTTTTAAACGGTCTGTTTCTTGTTAGTAGACAATTCTATTAAGATGTAAGGAGTACCCATTAACGTTATAGTTATTAACACTTCGTTGAAACTTGAAAGTATGTCACGGGTAACAAGGATTGAAATACTAAGACAAAATGATATTTATTTACCGGAGACTACTTCTGTTTGGAATTAAATTTGAGCTTTATTTACTTGATATAGGTTGACCTATTCTCAAAACATAAATTTAATTCCTAGTTATCCTGGTTCCGTAACTGTTGTTGTTAATTGGTAAGAACCTCGATCCAAAAGAGTGTGGGTTTTAATAATTTCCAAATGCTACTATCAAAGTATCAACTATCAACTACGGAGTATCAAGTATCAAGTGTATAACAATGGAGTATTATCGTCGTTTGAGGATACTATTATTTCGAGAAACACAAAGTATAAAAAACGTGCTATAATGTAGACATGTAGCGTCATTGATATGATTTTACGTCATCTAGTGCCACCTCATAAGAAATATGATTATGATATGCTAAAAGTTAAACAGTTAACTGCCACTTGTAATTATTTTATTTCAAGTGAAGTGATATTACTAATTATTTGTCTGATACTTAGAATTTCATATTTACTGGGAATAAAACAAAATCCAGTTTATGGTTAAGTATACAGTATATGGTTCTACTTTTTTACTATTTTTTAAATAAAGTTTAGTTGAGAACTATTGATTTTCTTATTTAAAAGAAACTTATTTAGTGCGATATGACAATAAGTTAAAGCCCTCGTAATTGTTGCATATAAAATGTTTACAGACTTCACATGCATATGCATATGATTGGGAGATTATAATACGAGTATATGAATACTAACAACCCGATTAGGCTATATCGATAGATTGCACTACTTTTAGCGAGTGCTAAGCTCCTTAAGAACTAGGGTTAAGAGAAGAGGTTGTTTGACAGAAAACTTATATCTTTATTCATGAATGATTTGGTATATTTATACCAAATACGAATCAACTTGTAGTCCAAGACAATACAAATATAATGACACTTTCCTAATAATAAAACTTAAACATAATAAGTAAATAAAGATAGATTACTGCAAGACATAATCTTTATGCCATACAGGCTTGGACTTGGCTCTCTTGGGTCGTGACTCTGCAG